>AWOL01S0023487.1:0-13780 GCA_000715115.1 Nicotiana otophora | reverse complement strand
CTACGTGAATCAATAATTTGTTTACCACCACCAAAATCTTATATACAGTTTAATGTTACTCCCTCTATTCCAATTTATATAAACATGTTCGAATACGTACGAAGTTAAAAAAAAAAAAAAATTTAATATTTATGGTTCTAAACAAGTCAAAAAAGGGCTCAGAGTATTTGTGTGGTTATAAAAACTTCTCATTAAGTGTGAAATTGTAAGTTTAAGTTAAATTATTTTTAATTTAGAAAGTGATAATTCTTTTTAAAACAGATAAAAAAGAAATAGGTTCACGTAAATTGAAACGGGGAAAGTAATTAGCTATAGCTTCTTGCTTTTGTTATGTTATTGGTTTACAGCGGACTTAGTTCCCCTAATGAATCATGTCATTGGACACGAGAAAAGAAATATCGACTGCACTGCTTCTCCACTAGCTAACATTAGCAATTTGCAGATTTCAAGAGGATATGCATACAGCATACATATGACCATTAACTAAAGAGGAAATTTCATATTAAATGCAATTAAAGGAAACTTAGAAATAAATCCTCAATAAAATATAGTCCAGTCCAGTCCAGTCCAGTAATAGTAGTAAACAGCATTATAACTATATGGAATAAGGTTTCATCACAAGTCTGGTTTTTCTAGTGACCTAAGAGCTTTATCAGGTAGGTACTCATCTCTCTACTTTTAGCAAGCTTAATTAATCTTGATGACCCAAATAAGAACGATTGGATTTTGAATTCTCCAGTCTATTTTTAGTTTTATTTTCCGTTTTGCCTCTGTGGTCTTGATTTGGGTTGTGTTTTCCAGATAATAAAGGTTAACAAATCTTGTTTCCTCAGCTGACACAGTGTTTTTTATATATGCCTTTTCTTTGGAATTTCAGCTGCTTTTGTTCTGTTTTGTCTTTGATATTTGCAGGTAAATAGGAGCAGAAATTTGCGGTAAAAGAACAAACTTTACGGGTTTGAATAGCTGAATTTACCAATTCTTGTTCTCGGGAATTTTAGTTGGATGCACGGGTGTGGGTTTATGGAAGTAGTTGATGTTAGATTTGATGAAAATAGCAGAAATCACCTTGGAAGTGTTTGAAAGTTCTTGAAAAAGTACTACTGGTTTTGTGGATAAGTTACTGTATATTCCAAAATGTCTCTGATTCCTGATAAAAGCATGTTACCTTCAAGGTCTCTGTCCTGTCTAATAGCCATTTCTGTTTTCCTTTTGATAATTTCTTCACTTTCCCTTCTTCAATTTGCTGACAATTCTTTCATACCCAGATCAGTTTTTAGTTTAATTCTTGCTAATAGTACATCCGTTTACTTGACCTCAAATGGAGAATCTAAAGCTCCTTTCTTGCCTATTGAAACTTCACATGAACAAATCCTGAAAAGCCAAGAGTTAGCTTGTCACACTTCCAGTTTCAGCAATGATAATGTTGGATTCGGAGTTGGGAAAACTTGTGGCCCGAAACGAGCTCTTCTTAAAGTGTATATGTATGACTTACCTCCTGAATTTCACTTTGGGCTATTAGGTTGGAAAGGAAGTAGGGACCAAACATGGCCTAGTGTTGGTAACCCGAGCCAAATACCCTCATATCCTGGTGGCTTGAATTTGCAGCACAGCATTGAATATTGGCTTACCCTTGACCTTTTATCCTCAAACTCCCCAAATATTAATAGACCATGCACTGCTGTCAGGGTGCTGAATTCGAGTGAAGCAGATGTAATTTTTGTGCCCTTCTTTTCGTCTTTGAGTTACAATAGGCATTCGAAGGTTCGAGGGAAGGAAAAATTCAGTCTCGATAGAGTGCTGCAGGATAAAGTGGTGGACTTTTTAAAAAGTAGAGATGAGTGGAAGCGAAGGGGTGGAAAGGATCATGTAATTGTTGCTCACCACCCCAATAGTATGTTGGATGCAAGAGAGAAGCTAGGTTCCACCATGTTTGTACTTGCAGATTTTGGAAGGTATAGAGCCGAAATAGCAAATATTGGAAAGGATGTGATTGCTCCTTACAAACATATGGTCCAGACAATAGGTGCTGGCAACTCACCCTCTTTCAGACAACGGAATACGTTAGTTTACTTTCAAGGGGCAATCTATCGAAAAGATGTGAGTTTCACATCTGCTTTTATATGCAACTGATGAGTTCAATAATTTGTTAATGATTTTGCTATTTTCCATGTCATAAAATTATGCTTTAATCTAATTACTTATAAGATAGCATGCATTACTTTGTGAGGCCCCATATATTTAGTGGCAGTGACACTTGAAACCGAGAGCCAGATAAAGCTTTCTCCTGTCTTGTACCAAAAGTAATATTGGAATGAAATGGGTCCAAATGGAGCAAAATGGATAGTGAGGATTAATGTAGCCGAACTCTACTAGCTCGCCGAAATTGAGGTATAGTGTTTTAGTTACCGAAAGTAGTTTCAGCAGCATGAAAGAATGGTATGTAGCCACAGCTTTTCGTTTTCGGACAAAGTAACATTGCTGTTTTGGGCTGTTTTGTACTTAATCATGCTCTGATTCCCTGTACTGGTTAATTGATTTGGATTTTCACTTTGAACACCTATAGCATGTGCAGTTATATTCTCTGACTTACAACAACAACAACAACAACCCAGTATAATCCCACTAGTGGGGTCTGGGGAGGGTAGTGTGTACGCAGACCTTACCTCTACCCTAGGGCAGACGTTATATTCTCTGACTTGCCACCTCAATATATTGGTTTTGCTCTCAACTGTAAGATTGGAATATAGTTCATATTGCATTTGAAACAGAAGCGAAACTAAAGCCCCTCTATCTTTTGCTTCAAGTATGATATATCTAGTAGATTTCTGATACCCTGTTCAGCATTCCAGAGTTGTTAATGTGTAGGCATCACAAGGACAAAATAGATCTTATTACCTTCTAAGATTTTCAAAGGGAAATGCAATAGAGGAATGCCCTGTTGAATGCAGAGAATGTAATATCACGAGCTCCGCCCAAAAGCAAAAACAAACACGGAAGCTAACAAACAGTATGATGGTTAGGATGATTTGATGCCCCCTTATGTAGGTTGTGGATTGCCAATGACATTTAGGGCAGTAACATAACTGAAATTTTACTGTTTATGTCATTTGAAGCTCGAAAGGAGAATATTGATTGTTATGAAGTCGACTTGAAGTGATAGATCTTTTTTCTTGCTTATCTAATACCAGGGTGGAGAGATTCGTCAAAATTTATACTACCTTCTCAAAGATGAAAAGGATGTACACTTCACATTTGGAAGCATTCAAGCAAATGGTGTCAGGGAGGCTGGAAGAGGAATGGCATCGTCCAAATTCTGCCTGAATATTGCTGGAGACACTCCCTCTTCAAATCGTCTCTTTGATGCCATTGCTAGCCACTGTATTCCGGTTATAATTAGTGATGAGATTGAGCTACCATTTGAAGACGTTCTCGATTACTCAGAGTTCTGTGTGTTTGTAAATTCATCTGATGCTGTAAAGAAGAGCTACCTTCTGAACCTTCTTAGAGGAATGAAGGAAGATCAGTGGACCAAAATGTGGGAAAGGATAAAGGTGCTCAGCAAACATTTTGGATATCAATATCCATCCCAAACTGGTGATGCAGTGGATATGATTTGGCAGGCAGTTTCAAGAAAGGTGTCATCTATACAACTGAAGGATCATCGCGACAAAAGATACCACAGGTCGCAGCTTTTCCTCAAAGACCAGATGTCATGATTATTTATGTGAAATTTCAGAACCTCATCCTGTAGTTCTTTTAGGAGATCAGCTGTCCGGTCGAGCTTGATTCTCTACTTTGTGGTATGAGAATATCTCTGTGTTTGCTTTTGTTTCCAAATTTCTTAACTTATTGTAAATTCTTTTTTTATAATGAATGCAAATTTTGTGCCTCTCCTGACAGATAACTATGCTTTTTCTTAACCACCAGCATTACCCACTGACATAACTGGAATTGATTCTCTAACTAGCATGTATAATAAACGAAAACCAGTAAGAGGAAGTCCGTGCAATAGAGGTAGAGGAATCGCAGGTAACAGCAGCATCCAGGGACAATTCAATTTCATTATGCATGCAAGATGTACTGATGCTTAATGATAACATGATATCTATCTGGTCAGAAAATATAAAACATTTTGCTGTGTATGATAATGAGCATAAAATCCTAAAGTCTTTCTGTGGTTCTAGCTTTACATAACACATGAAGCTGCTGCTTTCAAGTCAAGACTTCTACTCAAACAAATGATAGTCATGTGTCACAACTCACAAACCTAAAAAAGAACTACCGAGGATGCAGAATTGCCCACTACTCTCAAGTTTCTCTTAGAAAAATTACAAAAGAAGGCAGCTATTCCTGTCCTTATGAATCTTGAAATGTTCATCATTTGCACACTTGCTTTGGACACAGTGTCAACATTTATTATGGATGGGATCTGATCCTCTTCTCACTCTTCTTTTGTTTGATTGATTTGGATCAAAGGTCATCAAAGGTGCAGGCGCTATATTCAGCTGCGTATGTAGGTCCTGCATTTCAGCAGCCTTAAGTATCCGAGAATTTCTCAGGAAAAATAATTTGCCTCCTCCCCATCTGAGAGCAAGATCTATACTTCTGAGAGCAGAAACTTCCTCTGGTTGAATTGACAAGAATCCAATACAAAGAATTAGGACAATCACCCTACAGGAAGGACACAACATGTTTTCTGCACTTGGGGGGCAACAGAAGGAACAAAAGTTTTTTCTTGGCTGAGGCTATAATGAGAAAATAAGAGGTTTGTCTGTGGCTACACTAAGCATATCCTGCACAGAGTGCCTGTACATATAAACTAGTGTTTCATCTTTTATGGGATTTGCAAGACTAAAGGTACATAAAGCAGTGAGGGTCCCAAGACAAAACATATAGAGAAGTTTAAGATTCACTTCAATCATAAGCCTGTGATGCTGCAAGCAATATAAGGCTGTTATAGAAGACACTGACAGGTTTGAATAAAAGTGAAGTTGGAACACCCATTCTTTGGAAGCCAAGAATCTATACATTTGTTCCCTACATCCCTTTCATGCTTTGCCCTTTTGGACCAAACAATGACCAAATCCAGTCTTTTGGACTTAATGCCAAGTCATCTGCCAAGTCATCTAAGTATAATTACTACTACCTGTTCTTGACAAAGCCAAGTCATTAAATGCCAAGTCATTTTAATTTTACTGTTTTACTACCAGCTTGACAAATCCTAATTTTGGAACTGCTATTGCGTTTGATAGTTTTAACATTTTTTATGACAATAGTGGTGTTCGGGCTAGCTCGTGCGTGGCTTGAATATTATATTAGATTAGATATCTACAATCTCCGATCAGTACATATACCGAGTAACTCTATCCATCAATATTTGAGCAAATAAGGTGGTAATGTTATAATTAAAGAGGGTTTAGGATTTCCTATTATAGGATTTTAATTATATAGAAAGAGATGTCCCTACTACCAGAAGTTAATTAATGGGGAGGCCAAAGCTGAGATTGCAACAGTTGCAAGAAAGCCAGATAAAGCAGATTGTTGGGCAATGTGAAGAATAGAAACCTCTTCAAAAAATATAAATCCAAGGACTTACTTTATGCCAAATTCTACTTTAGATTTTAGAATTCCAATCTAAAAACAAAAATGACAGTCTTGGTTCCTTGTGCTTAATGAGTTTCTCTTTATGCTTTTCTTTGCTCTATCTTTAATTTAGATTGTGCAATTTCCCTCCATTCAAAATTCTTAGGACCTCCTCTCTCCTACCCATTCTTGGCCTTGTCAAGCATATTATTCTTTTCCATCTTTATTTGTTCTTGCTTACCCATGTGGACCATCTCTTTCCTTCCCTTTTCCTTTTTCCTTTTTCTTATTCGCAGATTCTGAATTTGTTCTTCTTTCCTCTTGCCCGTTGTTATGCGTTTTCTCAATCCCATGAATGAATTTGTTCCTCACATATTAATAAGGTTCTCTCAATTAATGAATATGGGATGCTTACTTCAAACCAAATGTGAAGTCCTACTTCAGAAAAATAGGCCAAGTATTTCATGAATTCGATCAAGAGCTTCACGTTTGGAATATCTTAAAAGTATGACAGAGCGTCCCTGGAATACTTCATTTAAATATTTAAACAAATACTAGTAAATATCAAAGTTAAGAGTTCAGCTGAAGTTTCATTTAAGCAATTACAAAGACAATATGTATGCATTGATGAATATGCATATAACTCCTTCCTTTCTCTTTTATTTGGCACAATTAGACGTGATTATGGAATTTAAGAATTTTAGACAAGGTGGGTTGCTCTGATGGTAAGCACCCTCCACTTCCAACCAAGAGGTTGTGAGTTCGAGTCACCCCAAGAGCAAGGTGGGAAGTTCTTGGAAGGAAGGATGCCGAGGGTCTATTGGAAACAGCCTCTCTACCCCAGGGTAGGGGTAAGGTCTGCGTACACACTACCCTCCCCAGACCCCACTAGTGAGATTATACTGGTTTGTTGTTGTTGTTGTTGTAACCTGTCTACGNACTACCCTCCCCAGACCCCACTAGTGGGATTATACTGGGTTGTTGTTGTTGTTGTTGTAACCTGTCTACANGAGATTATACTGGTTTGTTGTTGTTGTTGTTGTAACCTGTCTACGTAATCATATCTCTATCAGCGTAGAAATAAAGGGCTGAAGATACATACATCACAAAGTCTAGGAAATTAACTAGCATGTCAATAACAGAAGCAATCCAGCTCAAATAATTACTACCAAAACCACAATACAGTAGAAAAAATCGCAAGTAAAAAAGCAACTAATTAAGCGGGAGGAAGAGCAAACCATAATGGTAATATATAAACAATGTACACGATGTGAAGATATGGTATCTCCACATTGAAAGCAGCTAAGTTCGCTACTATATTTTTACATGTTCAAGCATTAATGAAAAATTGAACAAATGGAAAAAGTTTCAGCCTCTGCACTCCAAATTTGGCAATGCAAAGATACAGCTAATAAATCGAAAAAGCAAAAAGGGAAAAGAATACTCTCCTCTACCCTTCTACTCATCCCCATCTTGTGCAACTTACCAACAGTAAAATGCTCCTATCGGCAACTATTTTATAACAAGCAAACTGAGCAAAGCCATTTATACTAGCTCTGGAGGAGGGGATGTCGCCTGGGCGGTTGGTGTTGCAACATGAGTAGTTGGGTGTGCTGGTGTTGCTGAAGGTTCAGCTAACTGTGCAGGTCCTGGTGCTATTGTTACATGCAAGCCCCTATGTTGCCCTGCCTGCAGCATGAAAGCAACTTCTGTTGCCGCAAGTGCTGTTGCCTCCTGCTTTGAAGAAAAGATAGAAGAATAAGTATCCGGTAAACCAGAAAAAAAAAGTAACACACAGAAAAAATGAATTAGTAAACTACACACGTGATATAATTACATCACAAATACTGGTGCCGCTTCGTTTACAGATTGTCTTAAAATGTTGTCCGACTACCTTACATGGAAAGTTGTATTAAGTTTTAAATACTACTCCTACAAGAAGTTCATGGGACTTATTTTTGCTATCTTCATTACTTCTTCCATTCAATTTTGGCCCAAACAACTCTATCTTTTTAACTTTAACTTACTACCAATGCAAAATTAAAAATGTGCTACTGAATCAGAACGGAGGAGTAACGAGTAAAAGTACTATGCAAAATCTCCAAACGCATATTATTCTGCATTTAATAATCCAAGCCAGGAATAACAAAATGGGCTGGTAGAATAGAACACTTGGTGTTTCTCAGTCGCGAGGCATTTTTGGGACCAAGACTATAATCCAATAATATAATATCCCCTTGTCTCATATTACTCGATCATGTTCAGTTTACAGTGGTTGACTTAATTAATTTTCAATCTAACATTATACATTATACTCGTCTCTGAAACTTGAAGTAATAGCATGCAAAGTGCAAACTACATTTAAAGATCTACTAATCACTGTTGGATTTTTTTTCCTTTTGTTAAATAATTACTCCTACAAATCAATGAATTTATTAACCCTGAAAGATCATTAAAAATAACTAAACATTAAGTTGTAAGAATAATGTTATTGACCCGTGAGTAGAAAGGGGGTCAACAAAAAGGAGGTGGGGTGGGGTGGGGTGGGGACAGCAGCAGTAACAATTATTTGAACCTACCGAACAACGGAATAAATTACTGGTGAAAAACAGACTCTAAAATCTGAACATTATATAGTCAATTTTGATGTATAAAGAAACAACTTTCACTCCATCACACAATGAATGAGGGAGTTTGAAGCAGGAGGACCAAAGAATCTAACTTACTGAATGGTCCGCATAAAATCCCATACTTGGAAACAAAAAGTAATATAGATCGCAATATATAGAAAATAACAAATATTTATGATGTTTGAAAAATTGTAGTTAGAGAAAACACTGCTTGATTTCCCAAATAGTACAAATTTCGTATAAAATACAGAAAAAAGCTCACTTGCTGTTTCTCAAAGTTAACTTTATATGTGCACGCTAGCTGCACGCACATAACTTCCATAGTTAGAGCAAGCAGAGACACTTTCAAAAGCTTGACATGCCATTAAATATTCTATTTTAATATTCTACTTAGTTCACATGATAAGACGAAATAAGTTCCAAGATTTTATCTAATTCAAATTTACTTAACTGTGTACAAAGTCCTGACATCTATCAGCAGAACCTACAAACTCACACCTAGAAGAAATAGTGGCACCATCGCACTGGACATATAACCAATTATATATTGAGGCTTACACCACAATCAACATTAAAGCAAAATGTGGGAGGCCAAAGTATAAATCAGGAAAATAGAGGTATGGCTAGTAAAATCTAGAAGCACCCGGTGAAGTTTGATTTCATTTTAATTGAGCAAATACAAAAAATAAGCCCTTGTGTGTGGATTACTAATTCGATAATATGATATATATTTCCTAAGAATTTGTTGATTTTGTTTTGCAGCAGAATTTGCTGAAACACACCGTATAGGGGTGGGGTGGATAAAATACAAGTTAGCACCACGAGTCCTGTGTGACGAGAAAGTGCCACCGTTACTCAAAGATAAGTTCTATAGAGCTGTGGTTAGACTGACCATGTTGTATGGGGCAGAGTGTTGGCCGGTTAAGAACTCTCATATCCAAAAGATGAAAGTAGCAGAAATGAGGATGTTAAGGTGGATGTGCGGGTATACTAGAATGGATAAAATTAAGAATGGAGTTATTCGGGAGAAGGTGGGCGTGGCTCCTATGGATGACAAGATGCGGGAAGCGAGGCTCGAATGGTTCAGGCACGTGCGGAGGAGGAGCCCTGATGCTCCAATGAGGAGGTGCGAGCATTTGGCCTTGGCGGATACGAGAAGAGGTAAGAGAGGTGATCAGACACGACATGGCGTTGCTGCAGATTTCCGAGGACATGGCACTTGATAGGAAGGTGTGGAGGTCGAGCATTAGAGTTGTAGGTTAGGACGTAATCGAGCCCGGGGGTGAGACTAGTTTGATAGGGTTGTCCTTAGACTGCTAGTGGTTAATGTTGTGTTCACACTATCCTTCCGTTTTTCATAGCATCGGGGCTTATTTTCTGTTTTTGTTATTGCATTTCAACAATTTTGTAGTTCTTATGATGCTGTTATTATTTCTTTAGTTTCTGTTTGATGGTACTAATATATTGTCCCTTCCCTTCTCNGACATCTATCAGCAGAACCTACAAACTCACACCTAGAAGAAATAGTGGCACCATCGCACTGGACATATAACCAATTATATATTGAGGCTTACACCACAATCAACATTAAAGCAAAATGTGGGAGGCCAAAGTATAAATCAGGAAAATAGAGGTATGGCTAGTAAAATCTAGAAGCACCCGGTGAAGTTTGATTTCATTTTAATTGAGCAAATACAAAAAATAAGCCCTTGTATGTGGATTACTAATTCGATAATATGATATATATTTCCTAAGAATTTGTTGATTTTGTTTTGCAGCAGAATTTGCTGAAACACATTCGTTACATATAGGATAGTTTAACTTTTGCTTATATTTAAGTTTATTTATGCTATAGTAAATTTGACTACCATACAACTTTCTTCCTTCTATTACACTTTGTTAGTTTTGTTTATGTTGTAGTTCTTTTTTCTTTTTGGTTACTTTATTAGTTTATTATTCCTTGATCGATGAGATGCGAGACGGTGTTAACGACAGGCTGGAGGTTTGAGACATACCCATGAGTCTAAGGGTTTCAAGTTGAGCAGGACTAAGACTGAATATCCGAAGTGCAAGTTCAGCGCGAGTCGGGAGAAGTGGGCATGGACGTGAGGCTTGGATCACAGGCCATCCCCATGAAAAGTAGTTTTACGTACCTGAGGTCGATTATCCAGGGGGACAGAGAGATTGACGAGGGCTTCACACACCGTATAGGGGTGGGGTGGATAAAATACAAGTTAGCACCAGGAGTCCTGTGTGACGAGAAAGTGCCACCGTTACTCAAAGATAAGTTCTATAGAGCTGTGGTTAGACTGACCATGTTGTATGGGGCAGAGTGTTGGCCGGTTAAGAACTCTCATATCCAAAAGATGAAAGTAGCAGAAACGAGGATGTTAAGGTGGATGTGCGGGTATACTAGAATGGATAAAATTAAGAATGGAGTTATTCGGGAGAAGGTGGGCGTGGCTCCTATGGATGACAAGATGCGGGAAGCGAGGCTCGAATGGTTCAGGCACGTGCGGAGGAGGAGCCCTGATGCTCCAATGAGGAGGTGCGAGCATTTGGCCTTGGCGGATACGAGAAGAGGTAAGAGAGGTGATCAGACACGACATGGCGTTGCTGCAGATTTCCGAGGACATGGCACTTGATAGGAAGGTGTGGAGGTCGAGCATTAGAGTTGTAGGTTAGGACGTAATCGAGCCCGGGGGTGAGACTAGTTTGATAGGGTTGTCCTTAGACTGCTAGTGGTTAATGTTGTGTTCACACTATCCTTCCGTTTTTCATAGCATTGGGGCTTATTTTCTGTTTTTGTTATTGCATTTCAACAATTTTGTAGTTCTTATGATGCTGTTATTATTTCTTTAGTTTCTGTTTGATGGTACTAATATATTGTCCCTTCCCTTCTCTTCTCGTCTTTTCCGTCTTCTTGAGCCGAGGGTATCTCGGAAACAGCATCTCTACTCCTTCGGGGTAGGGGTAAGGTTTGCGTACACACTACCCTCCTCAGACCCCACTTGTGAGATTTTACTGGGTCGTTGTTGTTGTTGTTATTAGTTTATTATTCCCATGTATAGAATTTGCTTTTGTTATTTCTTTAAGAAATTATTAGATTTCTTTTAAGTATATTAGAGTTTAACAAATTTAAAAAATTTAAGAGTATATATTTGAATGTAAAATTTATCAAAATGTAATTGTTTTGTTATAATTTAAATTTGATGATTTCTAATTCTCTTTTCTTAAACGATGACATCAACATTGATATACCTTTGTCTAAGTGCTTAAAAAAAGAGGGGAAAAGGCTCAAAAATGATGCAGGATGTCGACTTTACTATGGTTGTACCATGGCTTTATAAAACTATTTTGACTCCGCTTATGAGAAATCGTGGGTCCGCCACTGGCACCCAGTATTGACGTATTAAACTAGGAGTGGAAGTCTTAAATGTTTCTGAAAAGGTCCACTTAGTTCCCATAAACTAGAGCAAAGATCCAAGTAACTCAGCCAAAATTTAATTACATACATGTGCACGGATACAGCGTTAGTCAACCATAACAAAAGCTAAACAAAATTTATCTGATCTGCACCACAGGAATTTTCCATTTTACAAAAATGTAACGAATCATCATATTAGCAAGAATGAAGATTGACATGTTAATAGTTATTTATAGATAACGAGAAACAAAAGAAATCTCTAAGGCTCTAACCTGTCTTTGCCTTCGACGCTGCATGATACTGATAGCCCAAGCCATGATGTAGCAAGGTAGAAGAAAACCAGCAGCACGGAGCAAGAAAAGCTGTATAAAAAATCGACCAGATCAGTAATCCCACACGATCTAATGTGTCATAAACTCATCATAGCAAGCAACAAATAGAAAGGTGATTTCACTGTATGATTCACTCACAGAGAAAAAGGTGGAGACATCATCGTCATCATCATTTCCGATGGTCACAGCATGCCTCAATAATAGAAGGGCCATTAACTGCATGGGAACAGTGTGCAATATTCTTTGAGTATCTAGAAAGCGAGATAAGCTCAAAATATAACATAGACAGATTGCATGGGTAAAACAAAAGGAAAATATTGGAAGCAAAATTTTTGTTATCAACGCGTCTTAAAGATTTCTCCCTAGTTTCTCCATTTTTAGTACTGGGAAGAACTTTTACATATCTAGACAATAAAGTGAAGGTCATTTCTGATCAATTCAACCAGCGGAAAGTACAAAAGGTTAATACAATGAAGGAAGTGAATATAAGAAGACAAGAGGAAAGCAAAAGCATGAAATGTAGCATGAGGCCCTGAACATGCCTCTTTCTCTTACCATGTGCTGCAGTTTCAAGAACTTGCAGGAAAATCACTGTAACATGAGCATTAAAATATAAACAAGATAGGGCGGAATGAGTTTTTTTTTTTTTTTGGGTGATGACAAGGGTGAGTTGACAGTATTTTCCATTGTGAGCATTCCTTGAATAAGCCTACTATAAAAGGAAAAANTTTTTTTTTTTTTTTTGGGTGATGACAAGGGTGAGTTGACAGTATTTTCCATTGTGAGCATTCCTTGAATAAGCCTACTATAAAAGGAAAAAATTCATTTTCCTCATTTTCAAGAAGGGAGGGAGGGTCAGAAATCAAAGGAAGTTGCGGCCCATAAATTGTATCAACCGCTTCTCTTCTCAAGTCAGCATTAGGTCACCACTTGCAAATGAAAATTCATGTATTAAACGGTCAATGTAATACCCCACCTCCACCTCAAAAGAGAATTCTGAATCTGCTGTCTTTTTTTTTTTTTTGATGAATAAGAATTCTGTATCTGCTGATGTGCATTAGCTTCTACATGAAAAATAATAATGCATATCCCATATCTCCATTAGCCAGCACTTAGCAAATATGATTTGAATAACATAAAGGAATAACAGTTGCTTACAATTAAAGCAGCAGAACGACAAAATGCAGCTCCACTAGCACTTGAATCAGCATACTCGTCATAGTCAGCCTCCAAGAGATGGCGCTCTGCAGCTGCCATCGCAAGAAGCCGCGGATCATGCAAGTCAAGCTGAGTACCAGCCACTGTCCAGCCCCCACTGCAAGGCAAAACCACGTGGACGAATCCATCAGCGACAGAGAAGACAGAAAAGAAAATTTTCAAGATTAAGATTGCGAGGAGACATGCTGATCATGTTGGATGCCCTCACTGAAGAGGTTAACAGTTACTAGCACTAAAGAAAACGTTCCATCAGATTTTCACCCAAACTTTTAGTAACAAGGGCCTTTAAATAATGGTGGAAAACTGGCTGCCTAAAAATATAATAAGCTTAACATGTTTTAAATACATCCAAAATAGGGGTTAAATGTCTTTATGGCCAGTTCAGATTGTCATAAACTGTTCTTGTTGGGCTATGGAAAATAATCTTCGTGTCAATGATGCTGAATTATTTACCTAGAAACATATACTTGGAAGGAAAAAAAGCCAAAAACATATAAAATTACACGATATCAAAGAGCAAAAAAGTACCAGAAATTGGAATCATCACTAGATATTGAAGACATTTGGTAATGCAGAGTTCATGGTCA
>AWOL01S0023486.1:15051-34479 GCA_000715115.1 Nicotiana otophora | reverse complement strand
GAAGAATAAGTACCCTATCCCTCTCATTGCTGATTTATTTGACCGCTTGGGGCAGGCCAAGGTATTCACCAAGATGGATTTGAGGAAAGGTTACTATTAAGTGCGGATTGCCGACGGAGACGAGCCCAAGACAACTTGTGTTACACACTATGGGGCTTTTAATGGTTAGTAATGCCATTCGATTTGACCAACTCTCCAGTAACCTTCTGTACTTTGATGAACAAATTATTCCATCCCTTCTTAGATCAGTTCGTTGTCATCTATTTAGATGATATTGTGGTTTACAACAACAATATGGAAGACCATGCGGAACACCTTCGCAAGGTATTCAAGGTACTAAGGGAAAATGATCTGTGCATAAAACATGAGAAATGCAGCTTTGCACAGCCCATAGTACAGTTCCTCGGGCATACAATCAGCCATGGGGAAATCCGAATGGATAGGGACAAGGTGGAAGCTATCCAGGACTGGGAAGCTCCAACAAAGGTACCGGAACTTTGGTCCTTTCTCGGGCTAGCCAACTATTATCGGAGATTCATCTTCGGTTACTTAGCTATTGCATCCCCCCTCACTGACTTGCTGAAGAAGGACAGAGAGTGGGAGTGGAGCGACATATGCCAGAAGGCATTCGAGAAACTCAAGGCAGCAATCACTAAGGAACCCGTATTGGCACTGCCTGATTTCTCGAAAGTTTTTGAAGTTCAGACTGATGCGTCTGACTTTGCTATAGGAGGCGTACTAATGCAAGAGGGCCATCCTATAGCCTTTGAGAGTCGAAAGCTGAATGACGATGAGAGGCGTTACACGATCCAAGAGAAAGAAATGACTATTGTAGTCCACTGCCTAAGGACTTGGCGTCATTACTTGTTGGGGGCACATTTTGTTGTCAAGACTGACAACATTGCAACAAGCTACTTCCAAACACAGAAGAAGCTATCTGCCAACCAGGCCCGTTGGCAAGATTTCTTGGCCGAATTCGACTACATCCTTGAATATAAACCAGGGAAAGCTAACGTAGTTGCCGATGCTTTGAGTCGCAAAATAGTACTAGCAACCATGGTTAGCTCAGCGAGCAGTGGCATCATCAAGACCATTAAAGAGGGCATGCAACATGACCCCGTGGAGAAACAGCTTCTTGCCTTGGCCAGTCAAGGCAAAACTCAGAGATTTTGGGAAGAAGATGGTCTCTTGTACACCACTGGCAAAAGAGTTTATGTGCCCAAATGGGCGAATCTCAGGCGTACTCTGCTGAAAGAAGGTCATGACTCTGCCTGGGCAGGTCATCCAGGGAAAAAACGCACATTGGCCCTGATTGAGTCTTCTTATTATTGTCCTCGGATGCGGGACGACATCGAGGTATATGTATGCACTTGTCTAGTTTGTCAACAAGACAAGGTGGAATCCAAGCTTCCTGGGGGTTTACTTGAGCCGCTGCCAGGTGCGGCGAAGCCAAGGGACAGCATAACCATGGACTTCATCACGTGTTTGCAAAATTCATAGGGATTCGGCACCATTATGGTGGTTGTCGATAGATTCACCAAGTATGCAACATTTTCGGCCACCACTGCCGGTTGCAAAGCTAAAGAGGCAGCACGTATATTCTTGAGGGACATCGTGAAATATTAGGGCGTGCCTAAGCACATAATAAGCGATCGAGACCCTCATTGCACCGGTGCATTCTGGAAAGAATTGTTCAGCTTGTTGGGAACTCAACTACACTTCTCAACAAGTTTCCATCCGCAAACATATGGACAAACGGAAAGGATTAATGCCTTGCTTGAATGCTATCTGAGGCATTATGTCAGCGCCAATCAAAGAGACTGGGCTAAGCTACTGGATATAACTCAATTCTCTTACAATTTGCAATGCAGCGAGGCGACTGGGAAGAGTCCCTTTGAGCTTGCAACTGGGCATCAACCCAACACTCCTCAATCATTGCCCGCTAACGTCGGATTGAAAAATCTGGGGGCTTTTCACATGGACAAGTTTTGGGAGGAACAAGCCGATCTAGCCAGGTCATATCTTGACAAGGCTGCCCGCAAAATGAAGAAATTTGTAGACCGGAAGCGTCGTCCAGTCAACTATAGGATTAGGGATAGGGTCATGGTGAAATTAAATCCACAGCAGTTCAAATCACTGCGAGGCGTACATCATAGTCTGATTCGCCGATGTGAGGGCCCATTCGAAATTGTTGCCAAAGTGGGTATAATATCTTACCGACTGGACATGCCGCGTCATCTGAAAATCTATCCAGTCTTCCATGCTAGCCAATTGAAACCATACTTCGAAGACATGGAAGACAAACATCGGGCACAGTCCAGCCGAAGCTAATTTTTTGCTACTCCACCAGCAACAAACAAGCAAGTGGAAGCCATCATCGACCATCAGTTGGTCCGTGGAAAAGGATGGGGCAATTCAAGCGCACAGTTCCTTGTTCACTGGAAAGGAACTTCGCCAGAGGAGGCATAATGGGAGAAGTACGAAGATTTGTGGTAGTGCAGGGAACAAGTGCACAATTATCTTCAGTTTTATGGCATCGGGGTCGTCACCATTTCAAGTGGGGGAGCGTGCACCACCCCGCCATCACACCTATTAATTTTCAGCAATTCCAGCGATGGCGTGGCTTGTCCGAGCTTAAATCTCGGACTGCCATCAGTGGGAAAACACATAGGGCCACACAGAAATGATGAGATGCCAACTGAAAGCATCTTTGGCAGAAAGTCAGCAGACCAAGAGACAAGGAGCCATCAGTGGGAAGGCATCTTTGACCTTCTAGGCCATGGTTGACAGCAGAATCCACTAAGTTTGCCTTTCCAGCTTTCTATGCTAGAATGCACCAGGCAGGTTTCCATGCTGGAATGCACCAGGTTGCTGTAACAGCCTTATCAGCCCTGCCAACCACCCCTTTTGTATAGCCATTTTCGTTTCTATAAATAGGCTTTATACTCATTCTTTGTAAGCATCAGATATTGCATAGTACAACAGAAAATTGGCACTTGCCTCCCAATTTGGAGTCTCTTTCTTTCATAGCTTTCTTGCTTGTTTCGTGTGATTGCCATCGCTTTAGCCAAAGCTCGCAAAAGTGAAGGCAGCTGGGCTGAGCAATTTCCGCAGATGCGGGACCACAAGTGCGAGAATTTTGTCCGCAGGTGCGAAAGCACTTACTAGATTACAAAAATAGAGGGGTTACGATATTTTTGTCATTTGGACATTTTCAACATGGGTTTGGGCGATTGTTTCAGAGAGAATTCACGGGGAAACTTGAGATAAGTCATATGTGATCATTGTTAGTCAATTATATTGGATTATCGTTGAATATTTCGAATAGATTACATGTTTTTGAGGTGAAATTAGAGGATTTGGGCCTAGGAATTTCAAAATAAGAATTTGAGATTTGGAGGTCAAGTTGATATTGGATTTTTGTAAAAATGGTATGGTTGGACTCGTAGTTGAATGGGCGTTCATATTTCGTAACTTTTTTCGGATTACGACACGTGGTCACCACGTACCATTATTGAGTTAATTATGACTAGATACGAGTCGATCGGAATTGGAAAATTGAGGAAAAAGCATACTAGTTGGTTAAATTGGAGCAAGTCGAGGTAAGTGACTTGTCTAACCTTGTGTGAGGGAAATTTCTCCTAGAATTGATATTAATGTGATTATTGAAATGTGTTGAAAGTCGTGTACACGATGTGACGAGTGTGTACACGGGCTAAATATGAAATATTATATTTTTAAATTATGTAGATCATTGTTGCGCATTTATTAAATTATTTTATCTTGTTATATTCTTCGTCATTGATCTAAGATATATACCTTAAATTTGTTGGACATTTTCCTGCTAATTGTTATACCTGTTTAGTTGAAACTTGGTTTCTTTTATTCTGTGCATTATTTGAAGGGTGATTTTCTTTAAATTAAACATTATTAATATGAAGTATTTGACATTTTAAATTTGATATTGAAGCAACGTATTAAAGATTTTGATATATTATTTTCCTGAATTATTTATTCTTAAATATTTGGTAAGATTTTTGTACTCATTGTGATGGAGCCGTGAGCTCTTTATTGTGAAAAATTATTGTTGTTGAATTATTTTGGCAAGTTACATTTTTTGAGCACTTGAGGTACAAATTGTGATATATTGTGATATTGATACGCATGTGGTGGTATAAGGTCTGGGTATTGAAACACATGCAGTGAGATAAGGTTGGCTTTATACGCGTGGCTAGTAGGGGAAACTACTAGAAGTCATGCGGTGTGATAAGGATGGCTAAAGTGCGGGATGCTATTTCGGGATATTTTCTTTCAAATAAATTGTGAAGGCCCCCGCGGTGAGATATAGAAATGAGATATTGTGACTTTCTTTATGATTTGGGACTACGAGGCGGTACCTCGAGAGTGCCCTTGTTGATATTGATTTATGGCCGAAGTTGCCTTGATTATTCGTTGTGATTTTCTTAAAGTTGAAAGAAAATTCGGTTTGTTTCCACGAGTTATTATTTGAAATTCTATTTTGTTTCCACGAGATATTATTTGTCATTATTTTGCTTAATTAAATGGTGACACACTACTTCATTCATTTCCAATGTCATTTTATTTTACTATATTGTTAAACATTTTACCATGTCATTATTCTATTCCAGTAGGGCCTCACCTGACCTCGTCACTACTCTACCGAGGTTAGGTTTGACACTTACTGGGTACCGTTGTGGTGTACTCATACTACGCTTTGTCACATCTTTTTGTGCAGATCCAGGTACATCTTACCAGTCTAGACGTCAGTGAGTTACTTGCGCACGGAGATTTCGAGGTATATCTGCCAGCATCCGCAGACTCCGGAGTCCCCTTCTATCAGTTTTACGTTGCTTCCTTATTTTTCTTTAGACCTTAATACATAGAGAATAAATTTTTAGAAGTTTGTGACTTATTTATACCTGGTTTTGGGAGTTGTAATTATTTAAATTATAGTTTATTTATTTAAGATATTTATGATTATTCCGCATTGATAGGCTTACCTAGTCTTAGAGGCTCGGTGCCATCACGACCTCCTACGGAGGGAATTTGGGGTCGCGACAAGTTGGTATCAGAGCACTAGGTTCATAGGTGTTATGAGTCACAAGCAGGTTTAGTAGAGTCTTGCGGATCGGTACGGAGACATCTGTACTTATCTTTGAGAGGCTATAGAACTGTTAGGAAATATTCACTTCTTTAATTCCTCATCGTGCGCCTTTGTTGATTTCATAGTTCTAAACAATTGTCTTTCTATTCTCTCACAGATGGTGAGGACACGCACAACTAGATCTGATGAACAGACACCCGCGCCCCCTGTTGGAGCCGCAAGAGGCCGGGAATGGGGCAGAGGCCGAGTCAGAGGCTGAGGAAGACCACGTGGTGCAGCCAGAGCACCTGCACGAGCTGTTGCACCAGAGCCACCAGTAGCTCCAGTTGGAGAGCAGGCACCTGAGACGCCTGTTACTACTCCTGCACTTCAGGAGACTCTTGCCTAGTTTTTGAGCATGTTTGGCACTTTATCTCGGGCAAGATTAATTCCACTTGCTCCTGCCACATTTCAGGCTTGGGGAGGAGCACAGACTCTTGCCGCCCGTACTCCAGAGCCACGGGCCCAAGTTGATCATGCCCCAGAGGTTATACCAGTGTAGCCAATTGTCCCAGTTCGGCCTAAGATTAGGACAACAGTTTCAGAGGGGGAGCAGCTCAGGCTCGAGAGGTATAAGAAGTACCACCCTCCCACTTTCAGCGGTTTAGCTTCAAAGGATGCTCAGGATTTTCTGGAGGAATGTCACCGTATCCTTCATACTATGGGTATTGTGGATTCCAATGGGGTTTCTTTCATGGCATTCCAGTTTAGAGGAGAAACCTACCAGTGGTGGCGGGCATATGAGTTGGATAGTCCGGCTGAGGCAACTTCACTTACTTGGACTCAATTTTCAAATATGTTCTTAAGGTAGTATGTTCCTCAGAGTCTTAGATATGCATGGCACGTAGAGTTTGAGCAGCTGCACTTGGGTTCTATGACCATGTCAGAATATACGGTCCGATTCAGTGATTTGGCTAGGTATGCACCAGCCTTAGTTGCTACTATTCGAGAGCGGGTTCACAGATTTATTGAGGGTCTTCACCCTAGTATCAGATACAGTATGGCCCGAGATCTAGATATGGACATCACATACCAACAGGTGGTATCAATTTCTAGGATATTGGAAGGTATGCGGACTCGGGAGAGGGAAGAGAGGGAAGCTAAGAGACCCCGATATTCTGGCACATATAATAATTCTCGTGCCCCAGTTGCAGCCCGTCATGGTAGAGGTTATATGAGCCGTCCTATTTATTCAGCACTTCCAGCTTCCAGTGGTATTACGACTACTCCCAAACCTCAAGTTCCATATTATACACCACCAGTTTCTTCTGTACCTTCTGTACGGGGTGCTTTCAGCGGGCAGTCTAGTCGATCAGGCCCGAGCCAGTCCCAGCAACCACGTCCTCCGAGGGCTTGTTTTGAGTATGGTGACACTCGTCATATTATGAGAGATTGCTCTAGATTTAGAAGGGGTGTACCTCCACATATTTCTTAGGCCCCACTTATTCCACAAGGTTCTTAGGCTTCTCAGGCCATAATTACTGCACCAGTTGCCACTCCACCTGCACAACCAGCTAGAGGTGGAGGTCGGGCAGGTAGAGGTTGCCCTAGAGGGGGAGGCCAGTCCAGATATTATGCCCTTCCTGCTAGAACAGATGCCGGTGCATCCGATTTTGTTATCACATGTATTATTCCGGTCTGTCATAGAGATGCATCAGTCTTATTTGATCCAGGCTCCACTTACTCTTATGTGTCATCTTATTTTGCCCCGTATTTGGGCGTATCACGTGATTTCTTGAGTTCTTCTGTTTATGTATCTACACACGTGGGTAAATCTATTATTGTGGACCGTGTGTATCGGTCGTGTTTAATTGTTATCAGTAGTTTTGAGACCAGAGCTGATTTATTATTGCTCAGTATGGTGGATTTAAGTTTGAAAGTTTGACAGGGGAGTTGACTTTTTGATATCGGGATCGGAACCCAATTCTGAAAATTTTAACAGCTCTGTTATCTCATTTATGACTTGTGTACAAAATTTGAGGTCAATCGTACTTGATTTGATAGGTTTCGACATTTGAATGTAGAAGTTGGAAATTCTTAAGATTTATTAGACTTGAATCTATGCGTGATTCGTGTTTTTAGTGTTGTTGGATGTGATTTGAAGACTCGACTAAGTTCGTATGATGATTTAGGACTTGTTGGTATTTTCGTATGGGGTCCCGAGTACCCCGAGTGCGATCCGGATCGAAATCGGATCAATTTTTGGACTTAGGCAAATTCTGAAATTTGCAGCTTCTAGTATCATCGCACCTGCGGAGGGACTGACCGCAGGTGCGTACTCGCACAAGCAAGATGTCGATCGCAGAAGCGGACGAAGGGCTGCCCAGTTGGAGTCGTAGATGTGGCTCATGTTGCGCAGAAGCGAGAGGAAGGGCGCAGGTACGGGCAGGTCCGTAGGTGCGATGGAATTTTCCGCACCTGCGAATGCGCAGATACGGTCCAAAGCTCGCAGAAGCGAAGGCAGCTGGGCTGAGCAATTTCCGCAAATGCTTTATTTCACCGCAGATGCGGGATCGCAGGTGCGAGAATTTTGTCCGCAGGTGCAAAAGCACTGACTAGATTACAAAAACAGAGGGGTTCCGATATTTTTGTCATTTGGACATTTTCAACACAGTTTTAGGCGATTTTTCAGAGAGAATTCACGGGAAAACTTGAGGTAAGTCACATGTGATCATTGTTAGTCAATTATATTGGATTATCATTGAATATTTCGAATAGATTACATGTTTTTGAGGTGAAATTAGAGGATTTGGGCCTAGGAATTTCAAAATGAGAAATTGAGATTTTGAGGTCAAGTTGATGTTAGATTGTTGTTAAAATGGTATGGTTGGACTCGCAATTGAATGTGCGTTCATATTTCGTAACTTTCACCGTATTCCGAGACATGAGCCCCACTGGCCATTTTTGAGTTAATTTCGGATTTTAATGAAAAATATAGTATTTTCTTATGGAATTGATTTTATTTTTTTTGTGTTGACAGTATCAAATTAATTATGACTAGATACGAGTCGATCGGAATTGGAAAATCGAGGAAAAAACATACTATTTGGTTAAATTGGAGCAAGTCGAAGTAAGTTACTTGTCTAATCTTGTGTGGGGAAAATTTCCCCTAGAATTGATATTAATGTGGTTATTAAAATATATTGAAAGTCGTGTACACGAGGTGACGAGTGTGTACACGGGCTAAATGTGAAAGATTATATTTTTAATTGTGTATATCATTATTACGCATTTATTAAATTATTTTATCTTGTTATATTCTTCATCATTGATCTGAGATATATGCCTTAAATTTGTTTGACCTTTTCCTGCTAATTGTTATACCTGTTTAGTTGAAACTTGGTTTCTTTTATTCTGTGCATTATTTGAAGGGTGTATTTCTTTAAATTAAACATTATTAATATGAAGTATTTGACATTTTAAATTTGATATTGAAGCAACGTATTAAAGATTTTGAAATATTATTTTCCTAAATTATTTAAATATTTTGTAAGATTTTTGTACTCATTGTGATGGAGCCTTGAGCTCTTTATTGTGGAAAAATATTGTTGTTGAATTATTTTGGCAAGTTATATTATTTGAGCACTTGAGGTGCAAATTGTGATATTGATACGCATGCGGTAGTATAAGGTCTGGGTATTGAAACGCATGCGGTGAGATAAGGGTGGCTTGATACACGTGGCCAGTAGGGGGAACTACTAGAAGTCATGCAGTGTGATAATGATGGCTAAAACGCGGGATGCTATTTCGGAAAAAATATTTTCTTTCAAATAAATTTTGAAGGCTCCCGCGGTGAGATAAGGAAATGAGATATTGTGACTTTCTTTATGATTTGGGAGTACGAGGCGGTACCTCGATAGTGCCCTTGTTGACATTGATTTATGGCCGCAGTTGCCTTGATTATTTGTTGTGATTTTCTTAAAGTTGAAAGGAAATTCGGTTTTGTTTCCACAAGATATTATTTGGAATTCTATTTTGTTTCCACGAGATATTATTTGACATTATTTTGCTTAATTAAATGGTGACACACTACTTGATTCATTTCCAATGTCATTTTATTTTACTATATTGTTAAACATTTTACCATGTCATTATTATATTCCAGTAGGGCCTCACCTGACCTCGTCACTACTCTACCGAGGTTAGGTTTGGCACTTACTAGGTATCGCTGTGGTGTGCTCATACTACGCTTCTGCACATCTTTTTGTGTAGATCCAGGTACATCTTTCCAATCTAGACGTCAGTGAGTTACCTGCGCACTGAGACTTCGAGGTATATCTGCCAGCGTCCGCAAACTCCGGAGTCCCCTTCTATCAGTCTTACGTTGCTTCCTTATTTTTCTTTAGACCTTGATACATAAAGACATTGAAAATAAATTATTAGAAGCTTGTGACTTATTTCTACCTGCTTTTAAGAGTTGTAATTATTTGAATTATAGTTTGTTTATTTTAGATATTTATGATTATTTCGCATTGATAGGCTTACCTAGTCTTAGAGATTAAGTGCCATCACGACCTCCTACGGAGGGAATTTGGGGTCGTGACACTAGATCCCCATTATCCTAATTAAGACTTCTCGTATGTTCTTTTACTGTTTTATGGATTGCGAGAATGGTTAGTTCGAGTTTGAAAGGGTTCAGATTGAAATCGGAACACTTAGTTCCTTAATAGTGGCTTAAAAATGGCTAAGTTTGACTTGAGTCAACGTTTTGAGTAATCGGCCTCGGAACCGGGATTTGACTGTCCCAATAGGTTCCTATGATGATTTTGGACTTGGGCGTGTGTTCGTATCGGGTTTCGAATGATCCGGGAGTGTTACAGTGCTTAATATTGAAAGTTGGCGCACTTAAGGTTTTCAAGTCCTTTAAATTTGGTTTGATGTAGGTTTTGGTGTTATCGAGGTCCGTTTGAGATTCTGATCCCGAGAATAGTTCCGTATGGTGATTTGTGACTTGCATGCAAAATTTGATGACATTCCGAGTAGTTTAAGTATGATTCGGCGCGTTCAGAGTAAGTTGGAATAACTTGAAGTTCATAAGTTGATTTAATTTGGTTTGGGGTACGATTCTTAGTTTAATATTGTTTTATGCGTTCCGAGGGTTCTAGCGAGCTCGTTTTATGTTTAAAACATGTTTGTATGTTTGGACGGGGCCTCGGTTTCTATTTGGATGATGTGTGGAACATGGTTGAACTTGGACTCACGCTACACTTCTGCATTAATCGTGCAAGATCTGAGGCAGGTGCATCTGGCAGTTATTCAGTCGCGCACCCCCGTTACCCTGAGGCATAGTTGTGAGCTGCTCTTTGAATCCATTCTGCAGCACCCACAGTCTCTCTTTTGCATTTATTTTCTGTCTATCTTATTTCAGACAGTAGCATATATGTTTTGTATATTCTACTAGTTGCTCATACACTTGTGACATCGGGTCTTGGGAACATGCTAGTAGACACTTTATGATTTTGAGTATTTATTTCATCGTGTTTGTTATTTCATTAGTATACGCTTTATTTTATTAAAAAAAATTCACTTTTCATTTACTTAATAAATAAAAATCAATTACCTTGATATTATTAAATAGAATAAATACATGGTTAGTTCATCGTTGGCTTGCCTAGCGGCGACGTTGGGTGACATCACGACCTATAGGGGAAATTGGGTCGTGACAGTATGTGTATAAAATTTAGTAAGAGGAGTACCTTTAAACAAATCCCAGACAAAAGCATTGATATCCTCTTTAATGATGTCCTAGCAATTGTGGAAGAATGTGTCATTGTAGCCATCTGGACCAGCTGCACTAGAAGTGGACAAGGTAAAAACTGTGCATGTCTGATTTCTTCTACACTTGGTTCTTCATAAAGTTGTCAATTACTTCTTCCGTGATCCTTTTAGAAATACAATTCAGTAATGTAGGATCCAATCTAGCTACAGGAAGATGAATATGAAGTTAAAATGTCTAATAATAGCTTTAGCTATTTTATCCTCTGATTGTATCCATTTTCCTTTATAATTTTTGATCCTTCTTAGCTGAAGCTTTCTTCTTGAGCATACTGTGAAAATATCCAGTGTTTCTGTCTCCTTACTCAAACCTTTTTACATTTATATTTTGGATTAGTAAGGAATCCTACATATTCAACTATCTAATATATTTCACATGTGCCCTGTTGGTTTCTTCCCAAGTTGCCTTAGTACTGTTTGTAATCTCAAGTTCTTCAAGGCTTTGGATTTTTCCACCCATTTTTGAACATGTACATGAATGTCCCTCTCTACACCATTGTGATAGCCTTATGATAAGGAGCTTTGATTTAGACTGGAGTCTCCATATTCTATTGCGAGTGATCTTAGTATGCCAAACTTCCTTAACAATATTGTGGAATCCCTCTTATAAAGTCCAAAAATTATGGAATTTGAAATACTTAATGTGAGTATTATTGGAGTCAAAAGATTTCATGAGTAATGGCCTATGATCAGATCCGGTTCGCACTAAATGTCTGATGGTAGTGTTTTAAAATTTACGAGACCACTTATCATTAATGAAAATTCTATCAATCCTTTTCCAAATTCTTTTTCGAGGTCTCCTGTTGTTGCACCAAGTGAACTTTGGACCTGGGTAACCGATATCAGTAGTTTCATAGTTATCCATGCAATTCTGGAAATCTAAGTTCATGTGCATCCTATGAGGATTGCCACCTAGTTTCTCTTCAGGCTCCATGATAACATTAAAGTCATCTCCAATGCACCAAGTTCCATTTATAGACAAACGGATGTTCTCTAGGCTGCTCCATAGTTCTCTTCTCTCCATATTACTGCACTTAGCATAAACTGTAGTGATAATTATTAGGTGGTTGGTCGATCCATCCTCAATTTTGATGGAGATCTATTGATCCTCATTGTTAATGATATAAATTTGACTGATATTCTTCCAGAAGTACCAAATCTTTTTGTTGTCACTAGAAATGCATACTAATAACCCAATAATTTTCTGTAACCCTCAATTTTATCTTTGTCAATCATAGGTTCCATTATTGCAGTAAAGGGAGTGTTATTGATATTAATAAGTTATTTTAACCTATGGCTGGCCTTTTTTGATATTACCTTCCCTAATATTCCAAAATATTGTATTAATCATGGAGTCTTTGGAGGGAAGTATCATTCTTTTTGTAACGACCCGGACGGTCGTTTTGAGTATTATAACCTCGTTCTCCCATTTACTGCTCAATTTATACCTTACAGTTGATTTATGACTTATCGGGTTAGTTGGTTCGGGCCCGGAAGGATTTCAGAGTGAAATGAGACACTTAGTCTCGTAATTGAAAACTTAAGTTGAAAAAGTTGATCGGATATTGACTTATGAGTAAACAACCTTGGAATTTAATTCTGATGATTCCAATAGCTGCGTATGGTGATTTTAGATTTAGGAGTGTGTCCGTATAATTATTTGGAGGTTCGTAGTGGAATTAGGCTTGAAATGCTGAAAATTAATTTTTTGGGAAGTTTGACCAGGGGTTGACTTTTTGATATCGGGGTCAGAATCTAATTCTGGTAATTGGAATAGCTTTGTTATGTCAATTATGACTTGTGTACAAAATTTGAGGTCAATCGAACTTGATTCGGTAGGTTTTGGCATTGAATGTAGAAGTTGAAATTTCTTAGTTTCATTAAGCTCGAATTGGGGCATGATTCGTGTTCATACAGTATTGATCTATATCACTTGTACTGAGTTTAATTGTTAAACTTGAAAGCATGCCTATATTTTTGTGCCATTATGTATACTGGACTGTACCTGCGGAGCTCGTCATTACTTTCAGTCCAGAGGTTAGTCTTGTTACTTATTGAGTTAGTTGTACTCATACTACGCTTTGTACCTCGTGTGCAAATCCAGGTGCTCCTGGATACGAAGACTGCTAGATTTCAAAGTTAATTCTGTTGGGAACTATCAAGGTAGTTGCTTGACGTACGCAGACTCGATTCCTTTCCTGTTTAATTATTGTACTGTTCTATATTTTCAGACAATAATTTTTATTTGTCAGACTTTGTATTCATATTAGATGCTCATGTACCCAGTGACACCGGGTTTTGAGAGTGTTATATTTGAAATTGTGAGTTTATTTTTCTAAATTTAATTATTTTGTTCTCAAACTTAAAAGATATGGTGGTTTATTGAGAATGTTGGCTTGCCTAGTATTGATATAGGCACCATCGCGATCGGTGAAATTTTGGGCCGTGACACTTTTTGTCCCTCTTCACATAGGATGTGGTTCTGCGTTTGTTTCTTCTATTGGAGTTTCTAGATCTACTTTTTCCCCTTCCTTTTAGTATATATCCTTCTTCTTCTGTATTACTTTTGTCTTGTCTACTCTCTTCACTCTGATTGAGTCCTTCACTAATTTGATCTAGTGAGGGGTCTTGTATCGGATGATAAATAGTTCTTTCAGTGTTGTTGTTGGAGGTTTGTCTCTGATCTGCATACAACTATACCCTTAAATTTATACCAGAATGCTCAATGATATTTGTTGGCAGGCATGTGGAACAAGAACTAGATTCCATAGCTGCATCATTTCCTTTGGATGCCATTTCTAGATTTTGGTTTTGATCTCCCTTTTCTTCCAATACCTGTTCCGTGGCTATCTCCTATTTATCTGCATTTATATCCGGTGGCTCATTATTAATAGAATTCTTCTCCTTCTCTTGTACTGTTGATTGCAACTTATTAACTTGCATATGTTCATTTAATGAACTCTCATGTACCATTGAGACAAGGTGGTCACTATGCACATTTGCATATGTCTTAGCTCCCATACTGTTTTTATTGGTGTCCTGGCTTTCCTCCATATTGTTGTTAGTTTTGGTCATATCTTCAGATGTATAGATCTAGTTTTGATTTGTAGAAGTCCTGGAAGTGGTATTCGACTTATTGCCCCCAAGAACTGGTTTGAAAACCACCTTACCTTTCTTCTTTGGCATTTTCTTTAGGTTCTTTTTCTTTTTTTTCTTTCCCGTTCTTACTGCTATGGATATAGTATCTTTTTCCTTAGTCAAAAGAATATCATGATCTTGTTTAGTCTCCAACCTCTGTTGTGTCTCCATTTGGATTGTTTGGGCAGTCCTTTCTTCTCTATTAGCCTCACAATCCAAAGACTTACCCTTGATTATTTTTTGTGCCTGCTCATCATTTCCTTTGTTGTTCTCTTTTGTAGATAATTCAATATTTCTGTTGATTCTCCTCTCTCCTCATTCTTCTCTTTTTGTACTCCCATGTTGCCTTCTTTCGATTGTATAAAGTTCTCATCTTTATTGTTTTTCTCTATTTCTAAAGCTCTTTTCTTTTCAAGGATTCTTCAATTCATTAGGTTAAGACCAAGCTTTTTACACTGCTTACAATAATTAAGGATGTTATCATATTCAATTTTTTTAGGTGAACCCTTTCTGCGGTGCTTTCTCACCCTTTGATATCACAAATACATTGTCTATAATATGTTTGAGCAGATTAATTTTCACCCTACTTTTGGCCATACTTGGCCTAGTTTTACCCCCTATTGTAACATCTAGAGCTAGTGGAGTACCAACCTCACTGCAAATCTTTTTTGGCATAATGCCAAGTGTACATATTAACCGGGAGGCCAAGAAGAAAAATTCATACCGGAACAATTGGAATATCTTCAAAAATCTTCTAACAATAGTGAGTCTACATACTTTAGCCATTATTTCATAGTAATTCTTGGCTTTGAAAACCATTGCGGCATTCCATTGTGAGTGGTACGCCTAGCAATGACCAATTCTCTGGGATGGCGGATGGTAGTGATAGGAGTAGGTGTAGATGTGGTGATTATTTAGCATATATGTTGGAATATTTGTAGTTCCTTCAACAGTCGGGTTAGCCATCGTAGGAGACAATGTGGTTGGTAGTGCGTGCCGGTACGGCTCCGTCCGGCGGAGCCATGGGACGGATCATGAAGGTGACGCTCTAAGGCTACCGTTTAAGAGTGCCAACGATTTACTGTACGGAGAGTATTTATTATTGTAGAGAGAGATGTAACTCTTTAGCCAAACCAAGTACCTCTATCCTAATTTGATTCTTGTTGGATTTTTTCACTATTCAATATCTCAATATGCCTTTTCATTGGCTCAACTGCCCAATCATTAGACTTCACATCAATGAACACAATTAAAGGAAGGAAAATCACTTGGACTGTCATAACCATCAGAGAATGGAGCAAAGTTGTTAAGATTACGAATGATTAAGGTGACTTTCATACCTAAATTGATTAATCTCTTGGAAAATTGAAGGGATGGATTAATATGACCTTTGCCAGGAAATATTACAATTAGAACATACATGGAAATCGTTCTTCAAGTTTTCCATGGGATAGATTGGGAGGGAGGAGGGGTGGGGGCGGTGAATGATAGAATTGTCTAATAGGATTAGCTAATATATTTTTTTTCTTCAAACTGAGTCACGATTTTATATCCACTTTGAGAATAATCTTTGTAAAAGGAGGGCTTTGCCTGACCTTTTACTACAAGAGTTGAACTTGGAAACCAAGTTTATAAAGCTAAAAAGCTAACACCAAAATATAGTTACATAATGGTAATAAAGCTGAAAATTCAAGGTGGGTCATATGTGAGGGTGCTTGTTTTTTTTTTCTTGACTCTAAATGAAGGAAGTTCCAATCTATCGGTATTTACCAAGCCTCTAACCTGCCCAGATAGGCTATCAAAAGTGTTATATATACCAAGATCTGTCAAATTGTGGCTAAGGGTTACCAATTTGTCCGCAACACGATTTGCTTCTCTATAGCAGTGCCGAGTTTTAATATCATGAGTATTTACTAACAACTTTATCTCTTCTACTGTATCACTGATTCTTCAAGGTGTATCCCATTTTCCAATCACTGCATTCTGAAGGATGAGTGAGTCAGTTTCTCCTATGATTGAGTTAAAGCCATTATTGATACACCATTTAAGGCCATAGAGCAATACACTAGCTTCTGCAGTATTACTGGTGCCCTCTTTCAATGGCAATGAATATGCCATTATGAGACAGCCATCACTCCCTCTCACTATACCTCCTCCTCCACAGTTGCCATCTAGACAAGATCCATCACTGTTCAGCTTCACAAAGAGTGGTGGTGGTTTGAGCCATTTCACCATAATAAAGCAGTTCATCACCACATGGACTTCATACATGTTACATACATCTTCCCAAATGTTTCCAAAGTTGATCTTCTGGAAATGAGATTTGATAAGCTGAGTGATGTTGAAAGTAATCATCTCTTTGGATCTGTGAAAAGATGGTTTTTCTATATCAAATCTAGAACTGCACCTAGACCTCCATAACTCCCAAATGATGATAGGAGGCATGATTTTGTGCATGTAGTTAGCCATGGGATTTCCCCCCTTCTGTTTCCATCAATAGAGTATAAGTGTCCTCAAATTGTTATTTCTATACTCAATGCCCAATTTGCCAACAAAGAAATTCCACACTTGTTGTGCATATTGACCACTATAGAATAAATGATCTATAGTTTCAGGTCCCTCGATGTCACTAAAACTAGCACAACAACTGCACCTAGAGTCCACAACAATCCTAAGGCTAGAAATTCTCTCATCAGTAGCAACCTTGTTGTGAACAACCCTCCATGTCATAAAGGACATTTTGAAAGGAACACCTTTCTACCAAAGGTTAGCGTCATAGCTAGAAACTCTCTTTCTTTACCTTAAAAGATTTCATGCACTTGATATAGTAAATTTGTCATTGTTATTGCTAGTCCAGATTGCTGAATCCTCATTTTGTTGGTTGATGAGAACTTGCAATGAAGACAAAGAAGATAGGTAAGTTTTTATGTAGTCAGAGGGTTGGTACTGAAGAATTGACCAATCCCATTGGCCATCCTTGAGTACTTCATTAATCTTTATATTACTCAATATGGAATTACCAGAGAGAGTTTCATAAAGAGTACCCTTGTTCATCCAATTGTCAAACCAGAAGCTGATGTTGCCTTTTCCAATTTTTCAAAGTATTTTTTTCTTCACTTTGTTTTTTATTGAACACATAGCTTTTCAACTATAGGAATTTCCTTTCATCCAGTTTTTACACACTGGATTTCTCCCATTACAATAATTTGCTTCAATGAATTGAGCCCAAAGAGATTGGGTGGTTCTGAATTTCCACCACTGCTTGGCATTGAAGGCATTGTAAATGTCTTCTAATTTCCTGAATCTCGTTCCTCCTTCCTTAAAAGGAAAACATAAAGTCTTCCATGCCACCCAATGGTATTTCTCCCTATTTGCATGCCCTGACCAAAACAATCTGGCCAAATATGTCTCAATTGGTTCAAAATATCCTTTGGGACGATGCACTGAAGCAAGAGTATGAATATTGAGAGCCATGAGAACATGCTTGATAAGAACTGCCCTTCCCCCTGTTGATAAGGATTTCAAATGCCATCCTTTAATTTTGTTAATGACCTTGCTCACCATATCTGAGAATGTGGCAAGTGTTTTCCTCCCAGTATATATAGGACACCCTAGGTACTTTACAGGGAAATTACCATGTCTCATACCAAGAATTCTGCCAACTCTAGTAATAGTGTTTATATTGCACACCCTAGGTACTTCATAGGGAAATTACCATGTCTCATACCAAGAATTCTGTCAACTCTAGTAATAGCAGTTTTAGGTGTCATTGCATAACAACTTTTGGCTTTGTTGATCATTTGACCACTAATCTTCTCATATGATTCTAAAGTCGCTAGCACATGTTTTAGAGTTTGCTTAATACCACTATAGAAAATAATTGTATCATCAGCAAAGGAAAGATGAGAAATCTATGGTCCATTGCGAACCATATAATACCCTATGAATCTGTTATTGTTATGGAGTTCATTGAGTATTAGGGAAAGCATCTACGCACAGAGAATAAAAAGTGAGGGTGAAGGAGGATCTCCTTGTCTGAGTTCTCTTTCATACTTGAAGAATGCACGCCTTCTATCATTAATAATAAGAGAGTACCAGTTGTTGGATATGAATTTATAGATCATGTTTATCCATACTTCAGTAAAACCAAGTTGTTTGAGCATGAAACATAAGAAAGGCCAGGACACTCTGTCATAATCTTTATCCATGTCAAGCTTAATGACAAGATTTAGACCCTTTTTAGGCTTGGAAATATTATTAACAATCTCTTGGGTCAGTAAGATATTCTCATTTATCGACCTTCCCTTGATAAAACCGCTCTGATTCAGAGAAATGATCATGGGCAAAATGAGACTGAGTCTAGCATTTATGATCTTTGCAATGATCTTACTAGATACATTACAGAGACTGATTGGTCTGATATCTGAGAAACTTTGTGGAGAGTCCACTTTAGGAAGCATTATCAGGCAAGTGTGGGAGAAGAACCTGGGTAGAGTGGCACATTAAAGAACGCACCCACTACCATATGTATATCATAAGAAATCACTTCCCATGCACTTTGATAGAATTTAGCACTCAAGCCATCAGGGCCCGGTGCACTGTCAGGATCAATCGAGAATACACATTATTTAACCTCCTATAGGGAAGGAATAGCTGTCAGAGCAACGTTATCAGCTTTAGTAACAACCTTCTTCACTACATTTAGAATTTGAGAGTCTTCTACAACAATATCAGCTTAAAACATCTTTCGGCAGAACTGGACAGCTGCACTTGCCACATCATTGGTGCCCTCTATCCATTCACCTTCCTCATTTTTATTTTGAGGATGGAAAGATTTATTATTCTATCCTTAATGACTCCATGGAAGTAAGTTGTGTTGGCATCTCCTCCAAAATCAAGAAACTGGTGAATTCAGCTTTAGTTCTAGCCAACTTGGTCCTGATATCTTGAGTATTGTTAGTAATAGATGCCTCTTCAAGTTCCTTAATAAGCTTTTCCAACTTCTTTGGTTCTTCATAAATATCACCAAAAGTAGCCTTTGACCATCTGCTCAAAGCACTGCATACTCTTTTAGTCTTCTGGTGAAGGATATAAAGGGGATTCCCATGAACCTCTTCAACCCATGATTGTTGGATAACATTCAAGTATTCATCATGGTCCACCCATATATTTAAAAATTTGAAATATCTAGTATGACTAGGATCAGAATTCCCACATTCAATCAGCAATGGGACATGGTCAAAGCATATCCTAAAGAGTTGTGTAATTTTTGTCTTCCCAAACAGATCAAACCATTCAACATTGTATGTTAATCTATCTAATCTCTTCCAAATTGTGTTGTGGGGTGGGGG
>AWOL01S0023482.1:40241-56314 GCA_000715115.1 Nicotiana otophora | reverse complement strand
TGAAGTCTCCCAAACCTCTCCAACCTATGCTGATCATCCTCAGGCATAGCAGGAACCATATAATCCTGAGCAACAGCAACCAGCTGGGCTGGTGGTGCCTCCGATGTCTGAAGTCCCTGAATAACCTGCTCGGGTGTGTGAGTGACGGGAGTCTGAGTGCCTCCCCTGGCCTGAGAAGTGGCTGCGGCCGTCGAAATAGAGACCGCCTGAGCAAGGCCAGTACATGCTATCAGAATCTGAGCTAGGGCCTCCTGAAGGCCTGGAATCACAATAGGCACAGGTGGTGCCTGAGCTCGTGCACCAACAACTGGAACTTAGTCCTAATCTGGGACAACCAGTGGATCTGCAGGTACTGCCCCAGCTACTGTACGGGCTGCACCTATGCCCCTACCACGGCCGCTACTGCGACCTCGGCCTCTCACGGCCCTGGCTGGTGGTACTGGTGGCTGGCACTCCTGATCGGTAGTACGAGTCCTCACCATCTGTGAGAGAATGAAACAACAGATGTTTAGTTACTAGAATCAACAGATTCGCACCACAAGAATCCAAGAATGTGGAAATTTTTCCTAAAGGTTCTACAGCCTCTCGAAGATAAGTACAGACGTCTCCATACCGATCCGCAAGACTCTACTAAACCCGCTCATGACTCGTGAGACCTATGTAAACTAGGCTCTGATGCCAATCTGTCACGACCCAAAAACCTAACCTGTCGTGATGGCGCCTATCGTGGAACTAGGCAAGCTGACTCATTTCCAAACAAAACCGATATTTTCATTTCCAAGATAATTTCAATGTTATTTAACATAAAACCTTCATTTAAGGAGTTCAAATCAAAGAAAACAAAAGTGTGGAAAAGAAAAGCCTGGCATCGGGGTGTCATTAGTCATGAGCATCTACTATAATCTGTCTAACAATATCAAGGCTAACTCAGCCTGGAAAATAGCTAAATACAACTAGAGAAAGATAAGAGGGAGAAGAGCAGGGCTGTGATCGCCAAACAGCTACATTGCTATCTCCAAGAAAATCTGCAACCAGAACACTTAATAACCACTACCGTGTCCAACTACACCTGAATTTACAAACAATGTGTAGAGAGTAACGTGAGTACACCAACTCAGTAAGTAACAACAATAAATAAAGACTGAGCAGTAATGACGAGCAATAAAGCATATAACGTTCATATCATGAAATCTCAGTAAAGTACAACATATTTTAAAAATCAGTGTTTGAATCAAATCATCTCGTTTAAACCCGGTTCCAGTAAAAATTATTTAAATATATTTTTCCAATAGTTTTTCAAACAAAGGCTCAATGCAAAGGTGAGCAAAAATGATGAAATCATAAACTGCTCCTCGGGCAAAACATCACTCATATACAGCCCCTCGGGCAAACCTCACAGTCACTCATGCCACTAGGGCATACCTCACAATCACTCTTGCCACTCGAGCATACCTCACAATCACTCATGCCTCCCAGTCACTCAGCATTCGGCACTCGGTACTCGCACTCAGTAGGTACCTGCTCTCACTGGGGGTGTGTACAGACTTCGAAGGGGCTCTTTTAGCCCAAGCGCTAATAATCTGCACGAACAACTCACGTGCTATAATGATAAAGTATGTTGCAGGCGGGCAGCCCCGATCCACACTCATCCTCACAAATCAAGCCCTCGGCCTCACTCAGTCATAAACCTCTCAAGCCCCTCGGGCATTTCAGTAAAACAGGGCATTCGGCCCAAAACATTTATATGCATCAAAATAGAGTCATAAAAACTGAGTTATGTGGTAAACAAGTATAAACATGACTGAGTATATATTTGCAATCGAAAACAATAAGAGGATAGTAAGAAAAAGTCCCTAAGGGTCCAAACAGCACTGGCGCAAGGCTCAAACATGGCATTCAGCCCAATTTACAGAAATGCTTTCTAAAACATATAAGTATCATATAATTTCCATAAAATATGCAACTTTATAGTTGCTACGGGACGGACCAAGTCACAATCCTCAACAGTGCACGCCCACACGCCTGTCACCTAGCATGTGCGTCACTTCAAAATAGTAGAATGATATAAAATCTGGTGTTTCATACCCTCAGGACTAGATTTACAATCGTTACTTACCTCAAACCGCGAAATTCTTATTCTACAATGTCCTTTCCTCATGAATTGGTCTCTAAACGCCTCGAATCTGGTCATAAATAGTTCATTTCAATCAATAAAATTCATTGAATTAATTCCACAAGATAATAATAATTTTCCATAAAAATCCTAAATTATCTCAAAAATCGCCCGTGGGGCCCACATCTCGAAGCTCGACAAAAGTTACAAAATCCAGAAACCCATTCAACCACGAGTCTAACCATACCAACTTTACAAAAATCTGACCCCAATTCGACCCTCAAATCTTCAATTTAAACCAAGAGGGTTTTCAATTTTTTTTCCCAACTCAATTCACCAATTAAATGATAAAAACAACAAAGGATTCGGGTAATTTAACCAATACTAAGTTAAGAACACGTACCCCATTGTTTTCTCTGAAAATCATCCAAAATCGCCTCACTTCCGAGCTCCAAATCGCCAAAAACTGAAAATGGGACGACCCATTTTCAGAACTTAAACTCACTGCCCAGACTTTTCTTCTTCGCGAACGCGGTCAGTGCCTCGCATTCGCGAAGCACAAAATAACTCCCGTCCAAATTCCTCCTTCGCGAACGCGACATCACCCTCGCGTTCGCGTAGCACAAAATACCTCTGCCTCAATGCCTTCTATGCGAACGCGTTCGACCCATCGCGAACGCGATGCTTCTTTCCCCCTCACTACGCGAACGCGACACCCTCTACGCGAACACGTAGACCAATTGCATGGGGTCTTCGGCTGCTTCCTCTCTTCTTCGCGAACGCGTAACACCTCTCGCGTTCGCGATGCACACCCAGTCCACCCTTCGCGAATGCGAGCTTCTCTTTGCAAACGCGAAGAGCAAATATTGCCAGCCTCTCAGTTCCTCTTCGCGAACGCGAGGCTCCACTAGCGAACGCGATGAAGGAAACCAGAAGGTGCATCAGAAAAATTCCAACAGAGTTCCAATCCAAAATCCAACCCGTTAACCATCCGAAACTCACCCGAGCCCCTCAGGACCTCAACCAAATATACTAATAAGTCCTAAAATATCATACGGACTTAGTCGAACCCTCAAATCACCTAACACAATGCTAAAACCATGAATTATACCCCAATTCCAGCCTAATGAACTTTGAAATTTCTAATTTCTACAAACAACTCCGGAACCTATCAAATCACGTCTGATTGGCCTCAGATTTTGCACACAAGTCATAAATGACATAACAGAGGTATTCCAATTTTCAGAATCGGATTCCGACCCCGATATCAAAAAGTCAACCCTCCCTGTCAAACTTCTCAAAAATTAAACTTTCGGCATTTCAAACCTAATTCCTCTACGGACTGCCAAATAATATTTCGGACATGATCCTAAGCCAAAAACACCATACGGAGCTATTGGAATCATCAAAATTCAAACCCGAGGTCGTTTACACATAGGTCCATATCCGGTCTACTTTTCTGACTTATAATTTTTAATTATGAGACTAAGTGTCTCATTTCACTCCGAGTTCCTTCCGGATCTGAACCAACTAACCCGATATAACACAATATAGCTGAATAACACAAAAGAAAGTAGAAATGGGAAAAATTGGGCTATAACTCTCGAAACGACCGGCCCGGTCGTTACATGTAATGGATGGGATGAGGTTTCTAGTCTTGAGAATGGCACTATTGTAATGGGATGAGGAAGGTTTGGAAGAATAACATTATGTTTTGCTGAGGATTCAGGTAAAATGGCCCTGGTCGGACTAGTGAGTTCTTGGATTATTGGTCAGATAAGTGGTTAAGAGGTTATGCATGTTTCTTTCATCATCGGCAGGGTATGAAGGTTTTAAACGAGGCTCTAATCAATATGAGGTTGCTACCGGCACTGGATTTATTTTCAGGCAGTAATGGTGGTCAGCAGTTCCTACTGTGATTGTCCGAGTGATGGGGCGCATCATGCGATTTCATCTTAGGGTTTATGGTTATGGCCTAATACAGCTTGTTCAGGCTTATACCGTATGTAGATGTGAGATTTGGGGCTTGTAATGAATTCGGGGTGTTAGAGATTGGGTTCAAAGGTTTAAGGACCAAGGTTGAAGTAAGAATCTCTAGTTAGGTTGTGTTGTCAAGTTTATATAGGGCAAGGTGACGCGGGATCACCCCTGGGTTTATGCATAGTAAAATTATACCGTGAATTGATAGCTTTAGAATCCTGGCACGTTCAATGACGAAGTTCTACCACCTCCTTCTTCGCGTTCGCATTCCATATGTCGCGTTCGCGAAGTGAAAACCAGGCCCCGGGCACTGGTGATCATTTTCCTCTTCGTGTTCGTGTGTCTCGTACGCATTCGCGTAAGTCCTGTCCCTTGTTCATCGGGTTCGCGTCCCGTTTCTCGCGTTCGCGAAGGGTATTCTGGGCAGCTTTTGTTTTCTTCTGCGCGAACGCGATAGTTCTTCCGCGTTCGCGATGCATAAAATACCTGGGCAGTGTTCTTTTAAAAATCGCAATTTTGGCTTCATTTTTAACATTTCCAAGCTCGGATTGAGGCGATTCTTGGAGGAATTTTCATCTTGTGGACTAGGGTAAGTGTTCTCTACTCATTTTTTATCTTATATCACGAATATACCCTCGTTTTTGATAATTGGATTATGAATTTTATAGAGGAAATTGGAGGTTTTGGCCTAAAGTTTATAATATGAATTTTTGAGTTTTGAACATCGAATTGGAGTCGGATTTGAGTGAAACTAGTATGGTTGGTGTCACGACCCAAAATTTCTGACCGACGGGACCGTGATGGTGCCTAACACTTTATTTGCTAGGCAAGCCAACGTTAGAGAATCATTAAACTAACTCTATATTTCCATTCAGTAAATAATAATAATTAACTAAGATGAAATATAATAAGTGCAGAATTTTATAAAACTGTATTAATTACTACCACCCGGATCTGGAGTCACAATTCACGAGCATTCTAGAATTTACTATAAGTAATAGTCTAAAAGAAATATAACTGTCTGAATGAAAGAAAACAGTAGGACATAAAAGATAGACGGGGACTTCAAGGTCTGTGAACGCCGACAGATCTACCTTGAGTCTCCGGACAGCGGACCAATAGTAAAATCTCGATCAACCTGAGCCGGCACCAAAATCTGCACAGAAAGTGCAGAGTGCAACATTAGTACAACCAACCCCATGTACTGGTAAGTGTCGAGCCTAACCTCGACGAAGTAGTGATGAGGCTAGGATAAGAAACCCACATATAACCTGAACAGTATAATCATGCTAGTGGCAACAACAGTAAATAAAGAAATAACGTAGAAATAATGGGAAGGGGACATACAGTGGGGGAATACAATATAAAGAGTGAGAATAATGAAAAGACAGAATTAAACCGAAAATCTTTAAATGAATTGAGCAAATAAAACAACAAAGGAAAACTGCATGGCATCAACCTTCGTGTTTTTACTCTCAACCTCACCAAATAAATAAATAGAACGGCACGGCATCACCCTTCGTGCATTAAACCTCTCATAATATGCACGACATCATCTTTCGTGCTTTATCACTCACAAATCATGGCACGACATCACCCTTCGTGCATTAAACCTCTCATAATATGCACGACATCATCTTTCGTGCTTTATCACTCACAAATCATGGCACGACATCACCCTTCGTGCATTAACACTCACATATCACGGCACGGCATCACCCTCCGTGCTTTACACTCCTCCTCACAATATAAATAATGCATGCACGACATCACCCTTCGTGCTTTACTCTCCTCCTCACATTTCACAGAATCAATAACAACGGATAGATAGGAGTATCACAAAGAAACTAGTGTTTTACCCATAATCAATAGCACAATGTATCCTCAACCTTGAATCAATATTCAAAAGTTACCAAATCTCAGTGAAACCAGATATAAGTCACCCAACATTTCAAATAACCCGCTAAGCATGGATAGTAAAATTTAAGGCTACAAAATAGACAAGAATAGAATTTCACTCGCATGCTATGACTCGACAATGACACATAGATTCTCGTCACCTCATCTATACATCGTATTTAACAACCGAACATGTAGAAAATAAACACATAATACCTATTCCCTCAAGCCAAAGTTAGACACGACACTTACCTCGATTCGCAGGCCACTCACTGCTCAAGTACCGCTTTTCCCTTAAAATTCACCTCCAACTCACTCGTATCTAGTCACAAATAGCTTCATACCATCAATTATCGCTAAAGGAATCAACTTTAATGAATAATTACAGATTTCTCAAATTTTCTAAAAAAACGTCAAAAACCGACCCCGGGCCCGCTTGGTCTAAACTCGAGGTTCAGACCAAACTCCGTTTATCCATTCACCCCCGAGCCTGAATATATCATTAGTTCCGGAATCTGACCCCAAATCGAGGTCTAAATTCCCAAATTTACAAAATCCCCAATTCTCCTAAAATCCCTAATTTCTACCCTTAAAGAACACGATTTAGGCCTAGAAATCTAGTGGGTATTGATCGAAATTGAAAGGAATAAGTTTAAGAACACGAACCTATGATTTGGTGTTGAATTCCCACTTCAAATATCGCCCAAGGTTGAGTTCAAGTGAAGAAAATGTGAAATTTTGAACAAATCCCGTCTTTGAAGTCTGTTTTAAAACACTGGACATACCTTCATCGCGTTCGCGAGAGGCCTGTCGCGATCGCGATGCACAGCGGCCTAAGGCCTTCGCATTCGCGAGTCTTTTTACGCGTTCACGTAAGGCAGCTCCCCCCAAGCCTTTGCGTTCGCGACCCAATGGCCGCGTTCGCGTAGAAGAACATGACCCCCCCTCCCCCAGGTCCCTTAAACTATCGCGTTCGCATACCAGAACAGCTGCTGCAGCAAAACTCTCAGATTTTCTAAGTGCAAATCACCCCGTAGCCTATCCGAAACTCACCCGAGCCCTCGGGGCTCCAAACCAAACATGCGCACAAGTCTAACAACATCATACGGACTTGCTCGTGCGATCAAATCGCTTACACAACACCTAAAACTACGGATTTAGCATCAAAATCAATGAAATTCTCAAGAACATTTAAAGTTACTATTTTCTCAACCGAAGGTCCGAATCACGTCATTTAAACTCCGTTTCTCACCAAATTTCACAAACATAGTTCAGATATAATAACGGACCTGTACTGGGCTCCTGAACCAAAATAAGGGCCCGATAACATCAAAATCAAGCATTAAGCATATACTTTAAAACCATTAATTTTCTGAAATTCAATTTTAGTCAAAAATTTATTTCTCAGGTTATGGACCTCGAAATTCGATTCCGGGCAAACACCCAAGTCCCATAATTTGATACGACCCAACGGGACTGTCAAAATATGGATCCGGGCCTATTTACCAAAAATGTTGACCGAAGTCAAATAAAATCAACTTTTTAAGGCATAAATTCTTGTTTTCATCAATTTTCAACATAAAGCTTTCCGGAAACATGCCCGGACTGTGCACGCAAATTGAGGAGGATAAATATAAGATTTTTAAGGCTTAAGAGCGCAGATTTGAGGTCTAAAACATAAGATGACATTTTGCGTCATCACAGTTGGACTCACACTTGAATGGGTAGTCATATTTTTGTGAAATTTGTCGGGTTCCGAGGTGCGGGCCTGGGGGTCGATTTTTGGGTCGCTTTTTAGACTTTTTTAAAGATTGAGACTTTATGATCCGTAATAGTCTTTTACGAGTTTTATTTGTGCTTCGAAGTTATTTTGATTAGATTTGAGCCGCCTGGAGGTCATATCACCCGAGGAGTTCATTTTTGAGTATCGGTTTGACTTCTTTGAGGTAAGTGTTTTGCCTAACTTTGGTGAGGAAATTTTTCCTACTATATGACATTGTTTGCTACATGTAGTGGTGATACATATATGAGGTGACGAGCATATATGCATGTGCCAGGATAACCATGCTCGGGGGTAAAATATGTTATAAATTGTGTATTGTAGAATCACGTGATCTTCTTGCCTCATGCCTTACTTGGATCCTAGATACTAAGAACATAGTATTAAATGTTAGAAACTAAGACTTAGCTTATTATAACTTGATCAAATTTGATGGAAATTCTGAGGATACATTAGTGTGTTTAATTCGGTCATCAATATGCATAATCAGTGATACATTGCTACGACCGATATTCTTGAGATACTAGATTCAATACTTGTATTGTAGATCAATTGTGAAATTTGTTGGAATACTTGAATAATAAGGTTCTTGTGGGTTTATTGAACTATTGTTGGCTTGGAAAGTTGTAATTGAGATTCATTTAAAATATTCGTTTAAACACTCTCCTTGATGTTATTTATGCTTCCTGCCTTGTTTGTCATTGATATACATATGCTTGGTAAGGAAGAGTGTAAACCACGAAGGGTGATGTCGTGCCTTTGTTTATACATTATTATGTGAGGGAGAGTGTAAAGTACGAAGGGTGATGCCGTGCCATATTATTTTGAGAGTTAAAGCAGAAAGGGTGATGACGTGCCATATTATTGAGAGTAAAAGCACGAAGGGTGATGCCGTGCCATATTATTGAGAGTAAAACCACGAAGGGTGATGCCGTGCCATATCATTATGAGTAAAACCACGAAGGGTGATGTTGTGCCATGTTATATGTGTAAACGAACGAAGGGTGATGCCATGCTATTGTATTTATATTATTACGCTTTCATGTTATGGTGAGTTCATGGCACGAACGGTGTTTTTGCGCAAGTGATGACGAGAGACATGCATTATGTTGTGATATTTCTTTCTTGCAGAAACCTTCATGTCTTTACCTGGAATTATTATTGTCGTGTTCACGGTTCTTATATGATATGTCATTATTGTTCTGTCTCTATCCTTTTTCTCCTTTGTTGTCATACTATCATGCCTTCTAGTTGTTTAAACTTGCTAATATCATGCCTATTTCCTGTTGTTATGATTGCATCCATGTCATCTGTTTTGTTGCACTTAAGTGTAGGTCTTCTTCCATACTAGTCGTTCATGTACCTACTTGCTAACTTATAAAGATCATGTGACCGCTTCTTTATTTGTCATATTTATCTGCATGCCTTCACCTTGCTAGTTAGTCAAAGTTACATTCCTTTTTCCTAATCATTGTCATTATCTCTATTCTTTCTGCTCAGTCTGTTACAGATGTTCTCATGTACATTCGTATCCTCCATAGCTATTTGCGTATTTCCCACTCTGTCATTTCTATTATCGGTATTTCTGTCATTTAGTTGGTACTGTTTTATGCATAATTGGTGAGGATGAGATAAATGCATGAAGGGTGTTTCCGTGCCATTGGATTTGATGTATTGAGTATATTTCTCACATTATAAAAGCTTTGAGGTAATTGTTGTGATTTATTGGTTTTCGCTCTCAGGAAAGGATTGGGTGAGATATTGATACCTATTGAATTGTGTTTTCTTTTAGTATTCTGTTATTGCTTTGTATAATCGTTTTGTGTGCTCTACTCTGTTTTACTGTAGTATAGTTCTATTGTTAGTTTACATTACAGGTTTTATCAATGAGCATATTTTAACCAAAGCCTCGTCACTACTTCGACGAGGTTAGACAAGATACTTACTCAGTAAATAGGGTCGGTTGTACTGATACAACACTTCTGTACATTGCGTGCAGATGTTGGCCGATGTTGTTATTGTGCTAGATGGTTGCCAGGATTGAAGATGTACCTGCGTTCCTGTTGTAGCTGTCTCTTGTTCATGATAGCCTTAGAGTTATAGAAAAAAAAACTCTGTTTATGTACTTTTCAAACTTACGATGTATTTACTTCATATTCGCTTGTAAATTCTATTCTTAGAAGCTCATGATTTGTACTACCAGTACTTTGGGATGTATAAGATTTAGATAACTCCTTTGTTAAGTTTTTTTATTAAGTTAATTAAAAATGGGTAATTATTAATTAGCTTACCTAGCGGGTTGGGTTAGGTTACATCACGACTAGTGAAATTCCGGGTCGTGACAGGTGGTATCAGAGCTCTAGGTTCATAGGTTCTACGAGTCATGAGCAAGTATCTAGTAGAGTCTTGCGGATCGGTATGATGATGCCCATACCTATCTTCGAAAGGTTGCAGGGCATTTAGGACACACTTCACATCCTTCTTTCCTTATCATGCGACATTGATTCCGCTTGGAGCATAACTTTTTGAATTCCTTCCACGCATTCGTTTGCGCATGCGAGCGCTCGGTATCGGTGGAGCATCAACAGCTTGTGAGTCCCTCGATGAGATGCAAGATATGATTCTTGTATGCTGATAATGGGTCAGTCTAGAGAACTTGAGGCCGGGTTGTGACTGTAGTTTGAGCACAGGGATCTCGGTTGTGTGAGCATGTGCTTTTGGACTTATACGTCAGGTAGTGTCCCTATGTGTGGAGATTGTGGCAGGCGAGTGGTTGGGTGACTAAATGACGAGTAGGATATGGCTGAGAACTATATTCAGGTGATTGAATGTGACGAAATGAGTCTGTTTGAGGTGTAAAAAGGGGTAATTAGCGTTGGTTTCTGTCTTGATGTGGTGTATAGTCTCGAGTTATGAGTGTATTGAAAGGTTTTCATGTTGTTTAATTGTGAAACAAATTTGATTCTCATGCCTTATTGACGAGTTCAGACTCAGGAAGTTTAAGTGATGTCATAGTGGTTATGGCTAGAGTTTAAGATTTACATTGGATGGTGTCGAGGCTCGCGGTATTTCTACATCATTGTGGATTATGCATTTCATTAACAGGATGAGTAAGTGGTGGAGGGAACGGCTTTAGATTCATAGAAGGTTCCTTCAGAGCAGGTGCCTTGGTTGTGGTACTTTGGGGGTGCTAAGAGGGGATGCAACGACTTCTGGGCCTTAGGGCGGTGTGGTTGTTATGCTAGAATCTCTTATGGCGAGCTTTGGGGTAAGGATCATAGTGTTCTCACAAGAAGGGGTATCAACTTGAGGGTAATCTAGATGGAACTCAGAGGAAACAGGGCAGTTTTATATTAAATTGGATCAACACGGTAATGATGTGATCGGTTCCTTGGGTAATTATGATGTGTTGGGTCTCCACAGGTGTTTCGTGGTAATGCTCATGGGTTTTGGGCAACTACGTGGCTTGGTTAAGTTAGAGGGATTCGGTTATGATAGCTTGGGTATGTGCCAATGGATTTCTAGGGGGTTCTCGATTATTTCTATCACTGTTCGGGGTGAATACTTCCTATTGGTGTGAGGAAGCATGTTGCGTATTAGGATTTCCTCCTAGATAAGATCAAATAGAATGTTTCTGACTGAATGGGATTGAGTTTTGGATGTGCAAGGTCAAGGTTCCGTTTTGAAGGGAAAGTCATGAATTCTTAGACAGCACGGACGGTTTCAGACGTCTAAATGGATGTTATTACTACTTAGTATTGCATGAGAAGTGTGTGCATTTCAGAAGGCGCATTGTGTGTTGACTTACGAATGCATCATTTATATTGCGATGCTTGCCTGGTTAGTCTGCTGGTGAGATTCAGATTTTATTATATGACACGGACAAATTTCAGAAGTATTCCTCGTGGGATGATTATATACGAGAGATGTGTTAGACATTTGGGCGGTGAAGTTGGGATCAGGTAGGGTGATTCGTGTGTTCCATGGATTTGAAGATTGGAGTTCTCAGAAACAGATTGTTTCGTGATGATGGTGTGTGTTACGGTTATGTCATTTTGGACTTTTGGAGGGCTAATCGTCCGTTCAGGGATGACCGGAGTTAATTTGGGGGCTCATTGGTAGGCCCAATAAGGATGCGTATTCCGTATCGGATTGGATTTGCTTGCTTTTGCGCAGCTGTTACCACGTGTATATCATTGGGCAGAATGAATGTTATTCGCGCCTTGGTTTATGTTATATGTTTTCCTCTTATACTATGACGGATTGTGGGGGTTTTATGGTCCTTCGCACGCATATTGTAATTCCGTTTAGGCTTTATGTTACTATGGGCGAGATGACCTTCGTGGTGTTGATTTGCTTATTGCACCATAGTTGTGCTTGTCTTTCTCAGTATTGTTTGTTCCTGATAATTTTCCCACGGTTGTAATTTTTTGCACTCTATGGTGCTTGATATTGACGCACATATGATCAGTGAGCCTGAGCATTATGGCTTGAGGGGTACCCTATGTGGATTGATATGATGGGATCGGGTTCCACGCCGCAACAGTACTGTGATGAAATGTAACTCCTGATGTTTACTTCGTGTAGTTTTGCTTTCACCTTGTTGAAAATAGTTCATAGTAAAATGCTAAAATGTCCCTGCCTGCTTAACTTATTTAGTAGTCTTCTTATTAAGCTCTCCTACAGTTATCTGTCATGTCCGAATTATCACTTTTTGGTGTTCGTGACCGTGTTATGTGGGGTTCCATATGATTACTATTGATACTAGTCGGTGGGGCTGCTTGTAATAGCTGGGATGCGGTTTCTAGACTTGAGAATGGCACTATTGTAATGGGATGAGGAAGGTTTGGAAGAATAATACTATGTTTTGCTGAGGATTTGGGCAAAATAGCCCTGGTCGGACTAATGAGTTCTTTGATTATTGATCAGATGAGTGGTTAAGAGGTTATGCATGTTTCTTTCATCATCGGCGGGGTATGAAGGTTTTAAACAAGGCTCTAATCGATATGAGGTTGCTACCGACACTGGATTTGTTTTCAGGCAGTAATAGTGGCCAGTAGTTCCTACTATAATTGTCCGAGTGATGGGGCACATCATGCGATTTCATCTTGGGGTTTATGGTTATGGCCTAATATGGCTTGTTCAGGCTTATACAGTATGTAGATGTGAGATTTGGGGCTTGTAATGAATTCGGGGTGTTAGAGATTGGGTTCAAAGGTTTAAGGACCAAAATTGAAGTAAGGATCTCTAGTTAGGTTGTGTTGGAAAGTTTATATGGGGCAAGGTGACGTGGGATTACCCCTGGGTTTATGCATAGTAAAATTATACCGTGAATTGATAGCTTTAGAATGACTCCTGGCACGTTCGAGGACAAACTTGTGTTTAAGTGGTGGAGGATGTAACGACCCGACTGGTCATTTTGAGAATATACACCTTGCCCTTTGTTTTGAGAGCTCGAGCATCTCCGCATGATGTATTATGACTTGCGTAAATCATCAGTGTTGGTTTTCAAGTTATCCGGAATCGATTTAGAAGGATGAACATCAAGATTCAAGATCTAAGTTGGAAGAATTGACTAAGGTTGGATTTTTGGGTAAATGATCTCGAAATCGGGATTTGAAGATTCCATCAAGTTCGTATGGTGATTTCGGACTTGGGCGTATGTTCGGATCAGGTTTTGGATAACCCGGGAGCATTTTGGCACCTATTGTGGAAGTTAGCATTTTGGAAGAATTTCATCATATTTGGGTTGAAGTGCATTTCAATGTTATCGATGTCCGTTTGGGATTCCGAGTATGAGAATAGCTCCGTATGGTGATTCTGGTATTGGGAGTGCGTCCGGAAATGGATTTGCAGGTCAGTAGGTCATTTTGGAGTCGTTTGGCAAAAGTTAGAAATTTGAAGGTTTTTAAGAAGTTTGACCGGAAGTGGACTTTTTGATATCGGGGTCGAAATCCGATTCCGAAAGTTGGAGAAGGTCCGCAATGTCAAATGTGACTTTTGTACAAAATTTGAGGTTAATTAGACGTGATTTGATAGGTTTCGGCATCGGTTGTGGAAGTTTGAAGTTTCAAGTTCATTGAATTTGAATTGAGGTGTGATTCATCGTTCCGATGTTGTTTGTTATGTTTTGAGGCCTCGAGTAGGTCCGTATTATGTTATGGGACTTGTTGGTATGTTGGGACGGGGTCCCAGGGGCCTCGGGTGTGATCCGAGTGGGTTACGGCTCATTTTCCTCCTATTTTGAATTGTTGAATCTGTCATCTGGTTTTCCTTCATTGCGTTCGCGTCCTTGATCTCACGTTCGCGTAGTGTTATTTTGGAGGGTGGAATATTTCCTCTTCTCTTTCGCAGCTACCCTCTCGCGTTCACGAAGTTCTACCACCTCCTTCTTCGCGTTCGCATTCCATATGTCGCGTTCGCGAAGTGCAAACCAGGCCCCGGGCACTGGTGATCATTTTCCTCTTCGCGTTCGTGTGTCTCGTACGCATTTGCGTAAGTCCTGTCCCTTGTTCATCGCGTTCGCATCCCGTTTCTCACATTCGCGAAGGGTATTCTGGGCAGCTTTTGTTTTCTTCTGCGCGAACGCGATAGTTCTTCCCCGTTCGCGATGCATAAAAGACCTGGGCAGTGTTCTTTTGAAAATTGTGATTTTGGCTTCATTTTTAACGTTTCCAAGCTCGGATTGAGGCGATTCGTGGAGGAATTTTCATCTTGTGGACTAGGGTAAGTGTTCTATACTCATTTTTTATCTTATATCACGAATCTACCTTCGTTTTTGGTAATTGGATTATGAATTTTATAGAGGAAATTGGCGTTTTTGGCCTAAAGTTCATAATATGAATTTTTGAGTTTTGAACATCGAATTGGAGTCGGATTTGAGTGAAACTAGTATGGTTGGACTCGTACTTGAATGGGCAGTCGTATTTTGTGAAATTTGTCGTTTTCCGAGGTACGGGCCCGGGGGTCAACTTTTGGGTTGATTTTTAAACTTTGTTAAAGATTGAGACTTTATGATCCGGAATAGTCTCTTACGAGTTTTATTTGTACTTTGAAGTTATTTTGATTAGATTTGAGCCGCCCAGAGGTCATATCACCCGAGGAGTTCATTTTTGAGTATCGGTTTGCCATTTTTGAGGTAAGTGTTTTGCTTAACTTTGTTGAGAGAATGTTTCCTACTATTTGACATTGTTTGCTACATGCGGGGGTGATACATATATGAGGTGACGAGCATATATCCATGTGCCAGGGTAACCATGCTCGGGGGTAAAATATGTTATAAATTGTGTCTTGTAGAATCACGTGATCTTCTTGCCTCATGCCTTACTTGGCTCCTAGATACTAAGAACATAGTATTAAATGTTAGAAACTAAGACATAGCTTATTATAACTTGATAAAATTTGATGGAAATTTTGAGAATACATTAGTGTGTTTAATTCGGTCATCAATATGCATAATCATGGATACATTGCTAAGGCCGATATTCTTGAGATACTAGATTCTATACTTGTGTTGTAGATCAATTGTGAAATTTATTGGAATACTTGAATAATAAGGTTCTTTTGGGTTTATTGAACTATTGTTGGCTTGGAAAGTTGTAATTGAGATTCATTTAAAATATTCGTTTAAACACTCTCCTTGACGTTATTTATGCTTCCTGCCTTGTTTGTCATTGATATACATATGCTTGGTAAGGAAGAGTATAAAGCACGAAGGGTGATGCCGTGCCTTTGTTTATACATTATCATGTGAAGGAGAGTGTAAAGCACGAAGGGTGATGCCATGCCATATTATTTGAGAGTTAAAGCACGAAGGGTGATGACGTGCCATATTATTGAGAGTAAAAGCACGAAGGGTGATGCCGTGCCATATTATTGAGAGTAAAACCACGAAGGGTGATGCCGTGCCATATCATTGTGAGTAAAAGCACGAAGGGTGATGTCGTGCCATGTTATATGAGTAAAAGCACGAAGGGTGATGCCGTGCTATTGTATTTATATTATTACACTTTCATGTTATGGTGAGTTCATGGCACGAAGGGTGTTTCCGTGTAAGTGAGGACGAGAGATATGCAATATGTTGTGATATTTCTTTCTTGCAGATACCTTCATGTCTTTACCTGGAATTGTTATTGTCGTGTTTACGGTTCTTATGTGATATGTCATTACTATTCTCTCTCTATCCTCTTTCACCTTTTTTTGTCGTACTATCATGCCTTCTATGTTGTGATATTTCTTTCTTGCAGATACCTTCATGTCTTTACCTGGAATTGTTATTGTCGTGTTTACGGTTCTTATGTG
>AWOL01S0023482.1:16609-39816 GCA_000715115.1 Nicotiana otophora | reverse complement strand
TATCATGCCTTCTAGTTGTTTAAACTTGCTAATATCATGCCTATTTCCTGTTGTTATGATTGCATCCATGTCATCTATTTTGTTGCACTTAAGTGTAGGTCTTTTTCCATACTAGTCGTTCATGTCCCTACTTGCTAACTTATAAAGGTCATGTGACCGCTTTCTTATTTGTCATATTTGTCTCCATGCCTTCATCTTGCTAGTTAGTCGAAGTTACATTCCTTTTTCCTAATAATTGTCATTATCTCTATGCTTTTTATTCAGTCTGTTACGGATGTTCTCATGTACATTCTCATCCTCCATAGCTATTTTCGTATTTCCCACTCTGTCATTTCTGTTATCGGCATTTCTGTCATTTGGTTGGTACTGTTTTACGCATAATTGGTGAGGATGAGATAAATGCACGAAGGGTGTTGCCATGCCGTTGGATTTGATGTATTGAATATATTTCTCACATTATAAAAGCTTTGAGGTAATTGTTGTGATTTATTGGCTTTCGCTCTCAGGAAAGGACTGGGCGAGATATAGATACCTGTTGAATTGTGTTTTCTTTTAGTACTTTGTTATTGCTTTGTATAATCGTTTCATGTGCTCTACTCTGTTGTATTGTAGTATAGTTCTATTGTTAGTTTACATTACAGGTTTTATTAATGAGCAGCTTTAAACCAAAGCCTCGTCACTACTTCGACGAGGTTAGACAAGATACTTACTCAGTACATGGGATCGGTTGTACTGATACTACACTTCTGCACATTGTGTGTAGATGTTGGCTGATGTTGTTGCCGTGCTTGATAGTTGCCAGTATTGAAGATGTACCTGCATTCCTGTTGTAGCTGCCTCTTGTTCAAGGTAGCCTTAGAGTTATTAAAAACAACTATGTTTATGTACTTTTCAAACAAAAGATGTATTTACTTCATATCAGCCTGTAAATTCTATTCTTAGAAGCTCATGATTTGTACTACCAGTCCTTGGAGATGTATAAGATTTAGGTAACTCCTTCGTTAAGTTGTTTTATTAAGTTAATTGAAAATAGGTAATCGTTAATCGGCTTACCTAGCAGGTTGGGTTAGGTGCCATCATGACTGGTGAAATTTCGGGTCGTGACAGAGCTTTGCTGCCTTTTTAGCGTAAAATATTTCTTATGCTTATAGTAAGATTTGGGTTATTTATTGTGGTTGTTGCAATAAGACAGCTAATGATATTTCCGATTAAGTTATAAATATGAGACAAGAAATAAATAAGCTAGTATCACTCCAAAATTGAAAAGTTTCTTAAAACGATGGGCTCTACTGCGGTACAATTATTGCTATTGGATAATGTAACATTATATGTGTGATGACCCAAAGTGTCATCTTTAAATTTAATAAGTAATTCTCTGTTCTAAGAGCTCGAAAAGCACTATTTATCATTCCTCGACTTGCATGCGCAGTCCGTATTATTTTTCAGAAAGTTTTTATGTGAAAATTGAATTGAAATGTGAAATAGAGCTTTAAAATTCAACTGAGTTGACTTTGGTCAACTTTTTAAGCAAACAGACTCAAATTAGTGTTTTGACAATTCTGGTAGGTCCGTATCGTGATTTGGGACTTTGATGTATGCCCGGAATCGAATTCCGAGGTCCTTAGCCCGAGATATGGAATTTTGATGTAAAATTAAAAGTTTGAAAACTTAATAATTTTTAAGAATTTACTGATGTTATATTTATTGACACCGGGTCCGTATTTTGGTTCTGGAGCCCGGTATATGTCCACTATAATATTTATGACTTGTCTGCCGAATTTGGTGAGAAACGGAGTTGATTTGCATGATTCGTGCGTCCGGTTGTGAAAATATAAGTTTTAAAGTTTTCTTGAAAATTTCATTCGATTTGGAGTTCACTTCATAGTTCTAAGTGTTATTTTGGCGATTTGATCGCGCGAGCAAGTTCGTATGATATGTTTAGACCTGGGCACATGTTTGATTTGGAGTCCCGAGGGCTCGGGTTGATTTCAGGTGGTTAACGGATCATTTTTGGCCTTGGTGAGATTGCTGATATCTACTGATGCCTTCTTCTGGTTTCCTTATAAGCGATTGCATAGGTCCATCCACGATCACCTAAGCTTATTTGGTGCAGGGACATTTTGTTCTATGCGGTCGCAGAGGAAGGAACGCGATCACATATGCGTAGTAGGCTATGCTTCGCGAACGTGTGGATGAAGTCGCGTTCGCGTAGAAGGATTTGAGCAGTACATGGGGGGAGGAAATTGCTCTACGCAATCGCGTTTGTCTGAACGTGTTCGCGTAGGTTTGAGGGGAAGTGGTACGTGATCGCGCGAGTGTTTTCACGTTCACGTAGGGTAAAATGTGTGGGCAGTCTGCTTGTGCATCGCGATCGCGATTAAGTAAAACTGGGCCGCCAAAAATATGTTTCGCGATCACGAAGCATTGTACGCGATAACATAAGGTACAATTTGGGCGAAACGAACTTAAGTTCTGGAAAATGGGATTCCTCCCGTCAACCATTTTTCATTTTTGAGCTCGGGTAAGGCGATTCTTGGGCGATTTGCATGGAAAAATATTGGAGTAAGTGTTCCTTATCCTATATTGATTATATTTCATGATTTTATACTCACTTATATCATGAATCCGTAAATGTTTGGGAGAAAAATTAGATTTTTATAAAATCTTCCAAAAACGAAAATTTAAGATTTAAAGGTCCATTTGACATCGAAATTTAATAATTTTTGTATGGTTGGACTCGTCTCGGAATGGGTGTTTAAATTTCGTAAGTTTTTCTGAAATTTGAGATGTGGGCCCCACTGTCAATTTTTAAAGTAAATTTCGGATTTTATCCGAAAAATTAGTAAATTCATATGGAATTAATTCCTATGGTTCGTATTGAGTATATCGAATTGTTTGTGAATAGATTTGACGCCTTTGGAGACAAATTCAAAAGGAAAAGTTGTGGTCGAATAATTTATTGAAATTGCAAAGCGTGATAAGTGTCGTGGTTAACCTTGACTTGAGGGAATAGAACCTTTATATTATTTGTTATGTGAAATGCATGTGAACGACGTATAGGCGAGGTGACGAGTGTCTATACGTCGTCAAATTAATTGTTTGTATAATTATTTAAAAATCCTAATTTTGTTTTAATACACGAATTAATTGTTATGATAATTGTTTCTCTCTCTCCTATTCTTTATCAAATATTAATTCTTGAATTCCTGCAATAATTGCTACATACTGATTTGATTTATGTATCTTAAATTATTACTTGATATTTAGCATATTAAATATTAAACTGCTTATTTTCTCCATAATTTTCACAATTAATTATTAATTGCCATTGTTTGTTCATAAATAAATTATAATTATTGTGTGCGTTGATGCTGAATAGTTTCTCATTGGACGTGGTATTTATTGGAGTAATTTTTATTACAATTATGAGTTGTTGAAATATATTGAGGGAACGGGTTGCACGCCGCAACGGAAATAAAAGTAAATATATCTACATTGGGGAATTGGATTGCACGCCGCAACAGACTTATTTAAAAGTTTTTATATATATATATATATATATACTTGATTAAAATAAATATATTGGAGGCTTGAAAATGAATATATTGTGGGAGCGGTTTGCACGCTGCAACAGAAATTGATTGAAGTAATAATTGGTTATGACTGCTGAGTTGGCTTCAACTATTAGAAATGAGTTACCTGATTTAATTCTATTATCGTGATTATTACTATTATTGCGTACAGGTTAATGTAAGTGGCCTGTCTTAGCCTCATCACTACTTCGTCGAGGTTAGGCTCGGCACTTACCAGTACATGAGGTCGGTTATACTGATACTATACTCTGTACTTCTTGTGTAGATTTCGGAGTTGGTCCCAGTGGCGTACCATAGAATTGCTCGGATTTCAGCTACTATAGGAGACTTGAGGTATAGCTGCACGGTGTCCGCAGTTCTGAAGTCCTCGTCTACTTTACTTTAGCTGTATGTTTGTTTCCAGACAGCTTTATTTTATTCGGATCTTTATTTGTATTATTCTAGAAGCTCGTGCACTTGTGACACCAATTTTGAGAGGGTATTTAGATACCGTTATTTTTATGGATTATTCACTACATTTCAGAATTTACTTTCGCATTTGTTTTTTTGTTATTAATAGATTTAAAATTATTTTAAAATAGATAATATTATTCTAACGTTGGCTTGCCAAGCAAGTGAAATGTTAGGCGCTATCACGGCCCAAAGTTGGAAATTTTCGGTCGTGACAATATGTGGTAGGGCCTCACTGAGTATTACTTCCAGGGCGAAAACATATGCTCGATCTCCTCCCTAGATCATATATATAATATTGGGTGCATCTCTCTAAATGAGATTGTGAGTTCAAATCTTATGCCAATCTTATTATTATTTTTCTTTTCTAAAACTAGGCATCACTTGGTGCGTATTAATTAAGTACATTTCTTTTTATTTCTTTTTTTATTTATTCTTTCAAAATTATCACATATTAAAATTCCTTTTTTTGATTGTCACTGAAAAATCTTATATGATTAAATAAAATGTGCATATTAAACTAGTGGATAATGCAGCATATAGTATGCTATTGGGTTCAACTGATCCCAACATTTTCAGCACGGAGTACGGAAATAGATGTAAGAAAATTACTATTAAAAAATAATAATTTTGAACTTATAATTTCAAAAGTATAATGGGTACAATAGTAAGAACCAACGTTGAACCCGTAAATTAATTCCATATGAATTTACTAATTTTCCGAATTAAAATTCGAAATTTATCTCAAAAATCATCAGTGGGGCCTACGTCTCAATTCTCAAAAACGAACTTATGAAATCCGAACACCCGTTCCGAGACGAGTCCAACCAAATAAAAATTATCCAATTCCGAAATCAAATGGACCTTCAAATCTAAATTTTTCGTTTTTGGAAAGTTTTACAAAAATTCCAATTTCTTCCATCTAAATCCTAAATAAAGGATGAATAAAGACATGGATTTATGAAATATAATCACTAACCAACGTTGAACCCGTAAAATTAATTTCATATGAATTTACTAATTTTCCGAATTAAAATCCGAAATTTATCTCAAAAATCATCAGTGGGGCCTACATCTCAATTCTCAAAAAACACTTATGAAATCCGAACACCCGTTCTGAGACGAGTCCAACCAAATAAAAATTATCCAATTCCGATATCAAATGGACCTTCAAATCTAAATTTTTCATTTTTGGAAAGTTTTACAAAAATTTCAATTTCTTCCATCTAAATCCGAAATAAAGGATGAATAAAGACATGGATTTATGAAATATAATTACTTTTGGTTAGAAAACACTTATCCAATTCAAAGTCGTAAAAAACTGTAATGACCCGGCCGGTCGTTTCGAGAGTTATAGCCCTGTTTCCCCTATTTCTGCTTCGTCTGTGTTCTTCAGTTATATTATGATATATAGGGTTAGTTGATTCGAGTCCAGAGTAGTTTCGGAGTGAATTGAGATACTTAGTCTCTTTATTAGAAGCTTAAGTTGGAAAAGTCAACCGGATATTGACTTATGTGTAAACAATCTCGGATTTGAATTTTTGATGGTTCTGTTAGCTCCGTTAGGTTATTTTGGACTTAGGAACATATTCGGAATGTGATTTGGATGTCCGTCGTGGAATTTGGCTTGAATTGGCAAAAATTAAAAATTTGGCAATTTTGGTCGGTAGTGAAACATTTGATATCGGGGTCGGAATGGATTTCCGAAAATTGGAGTAGGTTCGTGGTGTCATTTGTGATGTGTGTGTACAATTTGAGGTCATTCGTACGTGATTTGATAGGTTTCAGCTTCGTTTGCAAAATTTGGAAGTTTAGGAGTTCTTAGGCTTGAATCTGAGGGTAATTTGGTGTTTTGATGTTGTTTTGAGTGATTCGAAGGTTTGACTAAGTTCGTATGATATTATGGAACGTGTTGGTATGTTTGGTCGAGGTCTCGAGGGCCTCGGGGTGATTCCGGGTGGTTAACAGTAGAATTGGAGTTGATGAAATGCAGTTGAAGCTGCTCGTTCTGGTGTTTCGGCACCTGCAGAGTGGGAACCGCAGGTGCAAGGCTGGAGGAGCGAAGGAAGAGCCGCAGATGTGGCTAAGGGGGACCTGGGCTCAGACCGCAGGTGCGATAGAAATCCCGCATCTGCGGTGGTCACAGAAGCGGTTTGGGAGGTGCAGATGCGCAGATGGATCGCGGGTGTGGCTTGGGTCCCACATCTGCGATGACTGCAGATGCGGTCAAGTGATCGCAGGAGCGGAGTCTGGCTTTTAATGTATTTCCGCAGAAGCGAAGCCCGTGTGAGCAGATGCGGTTCCGCAGGTGCGGAACTAGGACCGCAGGTGCGGTTTTAGCTGGGCACAAAACCCCAGCTCGAGGTTTTGTCTTCCATTTTCACTTTTGGACTTGGGGAGCTCGGGAGAGAGGCGATGTTTAGAACGTTTTCAACGAGGACGTTGGGGTAAGTGACTCTAACCCGTATTGGTCTAATTTCCGTGAATCTATGTCTTTTTTCATCATTTAATTAGGGATTGGAATTGGAAATTTTGGGATTTAGGGCTTGGGAATTAGAGAGTGAACTTTGGGGTTTTGGAGGGGCAATTGAGGTCGGATTTTGGTAAATTTAATATGACTAGACTCGTGAGTGAATGGGCTTTTGGGTTTTGTGTTTTTTGTTGGATTTCGAGACGTGGGCCTGGAGGGGGGGGCGGGTTTGAGCTGATTTTGGATTTTGGCTATAATTTGGTATTTTTCTTGTGGAATTGGTTCCTTTAGCCCATATTGATCGTATTGTATTGCTTGTGGCTAGATTCGGGACGTTTGGAGGCCGACTTGAGAGGCAAGGGCATCGCGGAGTAGGATTTTTGCTTGGTTTTAGGTAAGTAACGCTTCCAAACTTGGTTCTGAGGGTTCGAAACCCCAAATTATGTGTTATGTGATTGGTATTGAGGTGACGCGCATGCCAAGTGACGGGCGTGCACCGTGAGAATTATGGCCCGGGTGATTCCGTGGCACCGTTTAGTGACTCTATTCTGTTAATATACATGCTTTCAACCTATGATAAAGTAATTGAGCTGTAAATCATGCTAGATATCATGTTTAGGCTTTGTGCCGGTATTGGTTGGACCCTCAGCGGTCGTTTCTTGCTTTCATCTCACTAGTTTCATTTACTATTCCATACTCAGTCATGATCATGTATTTTTATATCATATCTCGGTCTCAGTTATTTATTGATTCATCATATCATTGTTCCGGGTTATTTTCATGATATTGTGAGCCCGTAGTGAGACTGGAGATGTTGATGACTGAGTGAGGCCGAGTGCCTGGTTATAAGTGACAGTTATGGGATCGGGTTGCACGCCGTAGTGGTCATATTGATGATTATGATAGCACTTGGGTTGTAGGAGCTCCTCCAGAGTATGTAATATATCCCTAGTGAGCACGAATGATATTATTGAGGGATGGATTTCCGTGGACATGGATTTGTTCAAAGTACTTGATGCCTGGAGATAGATTTCTCCATAGGGTTGGATTGCCCTTTTTCCTCCTTACTAGTGACTTATAGTCAATGTTGTATATGTTCCGGGATGGATTTCCCTGGGCCGGATAGCCATATACAGCACCGAGTGGTTGGATACTTGAGAGTGGAGCACATAGTGCATTTCATACAGTTTGTGCATTGGCATGTAGAGATAGCTGAGTTGTATACCTGACACTGTTTAGATCTGTATTTCCTTTACTGTTTAAGCTGTATATTTGACTTGAAAGCATGCCTACGTTTCTGCACATTTATTTCTGTTATACCTGTTGAGGTTGAGTTTGTCACTACCTTTCAGTCCAAAGTTTGGACTTGTTACTTACTGAGTTGGTATACTCACGTTACTCTCTGCACCTCGTGTATAGATCCAGGTGATACCGGTCGTAGCGACGGTTGCTGATTGAGGATTCTAGAGTTTTGGAGACTATCAAGGTAGCTGCACAGCGTTCGCGAGCCTTGACTCTCCTTCTTTATCTTTGTCGTACTTTCAGTTTATATCTCTAGACATTGTAGTAGACTGTATTTCTTATCTAGATGCTCATGTACTTAGTGACACCTTGATTTTGGGATGGATTGTATCATTTTGGGATTTTCTTATGTTTCAAACAGTTTTTTTTTAATGTTAAATGCTTCCGTTAATAATTTTAAACTTATTGTCGTTGGTGTTGGGTTGTTCAATTGAGGCTGGCCTAGTTCCACGATAGGCGCCATCACGACGCTGGATTTTGGATCGTGACAAAAACTCCTTCAAATTGCCGAAACCGAGGTTTTAAAACCCAAACGAAATGAAGAAAAATGGATATTTTCGACCCCTTAAGGTTCTGCCCAGTCTCGCATCTGCGAGCAAAAATGTCGCATCTGCGACCTCGCATTTGTGAGACTAGGGCCGCATTTGTGAAGCCAAGCTGCCAGGCGAGTGGCCGCACCTGCGCAAGGAGTGTCGCACCTGAGACATCGCAAAAGCGACAAAACGACCGCAGAAGCGGTCTTCTACCGCAGAAGCGATCTTCTACCGCAGAAGCGCTCCTCCCTTCGCAGAAGCGAATGCGCATTTGCGCAACAATACTCCGCAGAAGCGGAGTTTCATTCTGGTGCTCAAATCGCAGAAGCGATGAATTTCACGCAAAAACGGGTTCGCACCTGCGCTCCTAGCTTCGCAGGTGCGACGCACCAGAACCAGAATTGGTAGTTTTTGCAAAAATAATCTAAAACATGTCTGAAACATGTCCGAAACTTACTCGGGCCACTCGGAACCTCGTCCAATTATACCAACCGGTCTCGTAACATAACACGGACTTACTCAGGGTCTCAAATCACATAAAATAACATCGAAATTACAATTCACACCTCGATTCGAATTTTTGAGTTTTAAACTTTTTCATTTACAAAACTTGTGCCAAAACATGTTAAATGAATTCGGAATGACATTAAATTTGGCACACAAGTCATAAATAACATAACGGAGCTATTTTAATTTCCATAATCGGATTCCGACCCCGATATCAAAAAGTCAAATCCATGGTTAAACTTTGGAAATATTTAGCCTTTAAATTTCTAGTTTCTGTTAAATGACCATAACTTGAGCTAGGGACCTCCAAATTAAATTTCGGGCATACGCCTAAGTTTCAAATTATGAGACGGACCTACCGGAACTGTCAAAATACTGATCCGTATCCATTTGCTAAAAATATTGACCAAAGTCAACTTAGTTATATTTTGAAGGCTATATTTTATATTTTAATCTATTTTTCACATAAAACTTTCAAGGAAATTACACGGACTGTGCACGTACGTTGAGGTGTGATGAATAGTGCTATTTGAGGTTTCAGATCACATAAATAATTATTAAATTTAAAAATAACCTTTTGGGTCATCACAGTTTTATCATATTTACTTTTATTTTTAAAATTCATCGTCAAATTCACCAAAACCTCCCATAGTAGTACGTACATTTGTATGATCATATCAATGTGTTTAAAATTATAAATTACATAAACTTATCTATATAGTACATCAAATGAATAATTGTTTCTTGTACATTTGTGTAACTTTAACTTATATTTCACGTGTAATTATTATCTCTTTTTTCCTGCTTGGTTCTTTTCCAATAAGTGCAAACTACATATAAAAAGTATGAGATCAAAATTAGTGATAAGTATCAAGTAATTATGTACGAAAAATAATTCCTAAAGAGTTAGCAAAGATATATAATGTCTTTATAGCAAAAATATATAGTGTCGTCACCAAAATTTCTGTCTCTTCCAAAGATACAGAAACTCTCATTGTCAAATTCTTTACAATGGTGTTAGTAAAAATCATTTCAAATGGTTCGTTGTATCAAATCTTATACTATCGATGAGAGTTGTATAAAATCTTAGTATATTGTTCCTCCCACAATATGTCAATTGTTTTGGAAGCAGCCTTATGTGAATTATTCCTATTTTCAAATTAGAATATAGTATTGTTTCTTAGAACTTATATTGATCGACTTATTAACCTTCATCTATTTTGTGTACCAAACAAGAAAAGTATAAGAAATTGCATAAAACTTACTCTTTAAGTAGGCCTCTATCACTTATATCAGCTATAATCATAACTTGGTCTAATAGAAAATCTCAATTTAACTTTGTGCAATTTTAAAAAATCGAACAAAACTCCTCTGCAATATTAGTGGAGAGAATTGTTTTTGAAGTGGTAAGATAATTATTTGAATGGTTGTGACTCCCGCGGCTTTAATTAGTAAAAATTGTACGGGGCGCATTATTTGATCGCCTCCTTTTAACCTATACCCACTTTCTAAAAACGTTTTAACATGTACCCATTTTTTAAATAACTTCACGTCTCTTTCTCCTCCTCCTCCTCCTTCTCCTCCTTCGTTTTCTTCTTCTTCTCCTTCTTCTTCGGGTGACAATGATTTTATATGATGGTTGTGAATATATTTTAATGTAGTTTATGATGTTTTATAATATTGAGCTGTTATGACACTTTATTTTTTACTATTGTTTAGTGTTTCTTCTTCTTCTTTTTCTTAATTGCAAAATGGGTTCATTAGATTTATTGTTGTTTTGACAAATTGATGATTGGGGTTTATTCGTAATGATATTTGGAGGTTATGTTTCAAATTTGAGCTTATTTGGAGTAGATTTAGGTATTAAATCGTATATTGGATTGTTATAATTCGAAGAACAAATTTCTGTTTCTGGGCAATTTACACTTCAGGCCTATTTGGCCTTAAGTGCATAAAAACGCTGGTTGCACTTTAGATCTTTTGGCCTTAAGTGCATCTAAAGTGCAATTTTTCACTTCAGACTTATTGTCCTTAAGTGTAGCAGAATGTTTGTTGTACTTCAAACATTTTGGCCTTAAGTGCATCTGAAGTGTAATTTTTCACTTCAGACTTATTGGCCTTAAGTGTAGCAAAATGTTTGTTGCACTTCAGATCTTTTGGCCTTAAGTGCATCTGAAGTGCAACTTTTCACTTCAAACTTATTGGCCTTAAGTGTAGCAAAACGTTTGTTGCACTTCAGACTCTTTGGCCTTAAGTACATCTGAAGTGCAATTTTTCACTTCAGACTTATTAACCTTAAGTGCATGAAACCATTGGTTACACTTCAGACCTATTTGGCCTCAAGTACATTTGAAATGCAAATTCTCACTTCAGACTTATTGGCCTTAAGTGAATATAAACGTTTGTTGCACTTCAGATTTTTTGGCCTTAAGTGCATCTGAAGTGTAATTTTTCACTTCATACTTATTGGCCTTAAGTGCATCTGAAGTACAATTTTTCACTTCAGACTTATTAGCCTTAAGTGCATGAAATCATTGGTTGCACTTCAGACCTATTTGGCCTTAAGTGCATTTGAAGTGCAATTTTTTCACTTGAGACTAATGTTTTTTAACTTCAGACCCGATAAGTGTGAAATTGATCGTAAAGCGCGTACGCTTGCAAACGTTTTTGTAAAGTGGGTATAAGTTCAATTGTAACCCCAAAATCGGGTATAGATGCAAAAGCCCCCTTTAATTATGGCACAACCAGCCAAGATAAATAAGATGGAATATTAACCGTAAGCAAATGCGAATCCAGAATTTGAAATTTATAGGTTTCTAAAGTGATCTCATAGTTATTCCGCTTCTGACGGTCCATGTTCTGCCATAGAATGAAAAAGGTCAAGTCAGCGTCTAAAAACTTTATTTATTTATTTGCTATAAAATACTACGAGTTATTTTTATTATATTTATCAAGACAGTTTTGTTAGCTCCAAAACTCTTTGACTAGTTTAAAAACTCTGTTCCAACTCTAATTCCTGTAGTGTAGGCATAATATGATTAACAAACTATTTACACAACTTATACCTAAAATAAAAAAATCATAAGAAGCTTCAAAGATGACAGAAGAGGCTAATCGCCAACTGAAGAAGAAGAAATCAGTACCTCCGAATCAAATTTGGGAAGGTTTCTGTTTCTTTCTACTGTGTGTATATTTGTTTTTTTAACAACGATAATGTTTGAGCCAACTTTATACAAACTCGTAACTCTGACCACCAAGACTTCGACAGATGAGGAAAAAATAATTTTAACACTCCGCTGCACCCTTGTGTTCATTCTACTTCTATTCATCAGGGTATTGAAAGACTATGGCGTCAAGGAATCTTGGGATATATTGTTTACTATAGATGATCCCTAGCTTTATAAAGTCATCCCGAAATATAGGTTTGCGGATGGTGAAGTCCTATTCTGGTCCATGCATTTCTAAATATTGGGCACTCATTGTCACGACCCAATTTCCCCTCCGTATGACGTCGTGACGGCACCTAGTCTCTATGACTAGGTAAGCCTAACATTTGCGGAATAATAAAATAAAAATATGAATTAAACAATTAACTGTTCAAAATACACAGTAATCCCAAAACCCGAAACATCTTAATTCACAAGCTACAGAAGGAAACTAGTATCTCTATACACCAGAGTCTAATAACAGAAGTAAGGAAGGTAAATGGCATAGGAGGGAATAGAGGGGGACTCCGAGGTCTGCGAACGCGGCAGATATACCTTGAAGTCTCCGTACAGCAACAAGCACTCTCGGCTAGTAGCGGGGCTGATAAGAAGTACCTGGAAATGCACACAAAATATGTGCAAAAGAGTAGTATGAGTACACCACAATCGGTACCCAATAAGTGCCAAGCATAACCTCAATAGAGTAGTGACGAGGTCAGGCCCGGGTCCTACTAAAATATGATAATAAAGCAAGGCAAAAATGAAATATCGCAGTAAAATAAAGACTGAAATTTAACAAGAAAAAATTTATAGAAGGTAACAGCTCAATACACAAAAGTACAACGAGGGATCTCCCGAGATACCGTCTCGTAGTCCCAAATATAAATGTGCAGGGGGATCTCCGGGAATACTGTTCTGTAGTCCCAAAGTAAATATGCAAGACAGGGGGATCTCCCGGAATACCGTTCCGTAGTCCCAAAGTAAATATGCAGTACATGGGGATCTCCCGGAATACCGTTCCATAGTCTCAAAGTAAATATGCAGCGCAAACAATAGAACTATATCACGAAATTTTACGATTTAGACTAAGTAGCAATCAAGGAAGAAGCAGGAAATTCACTAAGCATGCTGCACAGAGTTCACATAAGCATTTAAGACACATAGACATGTTGTATTAGACTAAATAGGATAGCTACACATATTGGAATAATTCAATTAATAATGAAAATAGATTAATACCCATTAAAATGGTATAACTCAAAATAAAAGGAAAACAGGTTGCTACTCAGTAAGAAAATCGGGTTTTTTTTCACAACTAGTCCGTGTGCGTACTCGTCACCTCACGTACACGGCGCTCACATATCACAATAGTTCCAAATCTTATAGGGATTTCCTCCACACAAAGTTAGGCAAGCCACTTACCTCGAACCAAGCTCAATCAATCGGTCATAATGCTTTTCCCACGAATATCCGGCTCTGAATGACCCAAATCTAGCCAAAAGCAATTACATATCATAAATACAACCATAATAGACTCATCTAATTAATGAAATCAATACTGTAACAAACATTCCGAAATTTGTCCTAAAAAGTTGACTCGGGCCCACGTCTCGGAATCGGGTAAAAGTTACAAAATCCGAAATTTCATTAACTCACGAGTCTAACCATATCAAATTTACTAGAATCCGACACCAAATGGTCCTTCAAATCACAAATCAAACTTTCCAAATCCCTAGCCTCAAACTCCCAAATTCCACCATAAATACACACTAACTAGGTGGAAAAATAAATGGGGAAGCAAGATTATTGATCAAAAATAAGCACAAGGGACTTACCTCAATAAATGCCTCGAAAAGGCTCTCAAAAATCGCCCTAAACTAAGTTTGCAAAGTCAAAAATGACAAAAATCACGAAGCCCTTCGGTTTTAAACACTGCTCAGGCATTTTCGCACCTGCGGAGCCTGGGCTCGCACCTATGCGCCCGCTGGTATGAACATTTGGACGCACCTGCAAAAATGGCTAACCTTGGCTGCCTCTGCTTTTGCGACCACTGGTTCACATCTGCGCTATCGCAGGTGCGGAGAAACCATTGCACCTGCGACCTCTGCTGATCTCCACTCCTTCTGCACCTGCGCTCAACCTTCCGCATATGCGACCTCGCACTTGCGGCTACTACCCTCGCAGGTGCAATCATACCAGCAAAAGACCAAACTTTAGAAATTTCTCAACTTCCATTCCAAGTCCGTTAACCACCTGAAACTCACTCGAGGCCCCGGGGACATCAACCAGACGTAACAACCAATCCTAAAACACCATATGAACTTTGTTGAGCCCTAAAACCACATCAAACAACGCTATAATCACAAATCATCCTCCGATTCAAACTTAAAAAACTTGAAACTTCTAAATTTGACAATGGATGCCAAAACGTCCAATTGATCCCGAATTTTTCACACAAGTCATATTCAACATTACGGACCTACTCCAACTTTCGGAATCAGAATCTGACCCTGATATCAAAAAGTCCACTACCGGTCAAAATCTTCAAAAATTCGACTTTCGCCATTTCAAGCCTAAATAAGCTACGGACCTCCAAAATACAATCCGAACACGCCCCGAAGTCCAAAATTACCTAACGGAGCTAGCAAAACCGACGAAATTCTATTCTGGAGTCGTTTTCACACAGTTCCGATTACGGTTCAAATTTTAAAGCTTAAACCTCTATTTAGGGACTAAGTGTCCCAAAACACTCCAAAAAACAAAATGAAACCTCCCGGGAAGTCAAAATATCAGAAATAGATATGGGAGAAGAAGTAAATAGGGGATCGGGGCTATTACTCTCAAAATGACCGACCGGGTCGTTACATCCTCCCCCTCTTAAAATAATCGTTCGTCCTCGAACGAGCATAGAGACATACCTGAAGTGGTTAAAAGATGAGGATAACAGCTATGCATATCCTGCTCGGTCTCCCAATCGCCTCCTCGACCGGTTGTCCCCTCCACTGAACCTTCACGGAAGCAATGTTCTTTGACCTTAACTTTTTGACCTGCCTATCTAAAATATCCACTGGCTCTTCAACATAAGATAGATCCTTGTCCAATTGGACTGAGCTGAAATCCAATACGTGAGCCGGATCACCGTGATACTTTCGGAGCATCGAAACATGAAATACCGGATGAACTCCTGCTAGGCTGGGAGGTAAGGCAAGCTCATAAGCAACCTCCCCAACAAGCCGCAACACCTCAAAAAGACCAATGAACCTTGGGCTCAGCTTGCCCTTCTTTCTGAATCTCATAACACCCTTCATAAGCAAAACCCAAAGCAAGACCCTCTCTCCAACCATGAATGCAACATCGCGAACCTTTCGATCCATGTAACTCTTCTAGCTGGACTGGGCTGTGCGAAGTCTATCCTGAATCACCTTAACCTTTTCTAAGGCATCCTGAACCAAGTCCGTACCCAATAATCTGGCCTCGCCCGGCTAGAACCAACTCACTAGGGACTGACACCACCTACCATACAGAGCCTAATATGGTGCCATTTGAATGCTGGACTGATAAATGTTGTTGTAAGAAAACTCCGCAAGTGGCAAGAATTGGTCCTAAGCACCCCCCAAATCTATCACATAAGTGCAGAGCATATCCTCCAGTATCTGAATAGTGCACTCGGGCTGTCCGTCCATCTGAAGGTCAAATGATATGCTCAACTCAACTCGAGTACCCAACTCATGTTGTACAGCTCTCCAAAATAGTGATGTAAATTGTGTACCCCGATCAGAGATGATAGATACTGGTACGCCATAAAGCCTGACGATCTCACGAATGTAGATTCGAGCTAGCTGCTCGGAAGAATAGGTAGTCATCACAGGAATGAAATGAGCCGACTTGGTCAGCCTATCCACAATCACCCAAACTACATCAAACCTCCGCTGAGTTCGTGGGAGTCCAATAACAAAATCCATAGTGATCCGTTCCCAATTCCATTCCGGAATCTCCAACTTCTGAAGCAACCCACCTGGCCGATGATGCTCAAAGTTCACCTGCTGGCAATTTTGACATCGGGCCACATACTCTACTATATCTTTCTTCATCCTCCTCAACTAGAAATGTTGTTTCAAGTCATGATACATATTTGCGGCACCCGGATGAATAGAGTACCGCGAACTGTGAGCCTCCTGGAGAATCAACTCACGCAAACCATCTATATTGGGCACACATAGCCTGCCCTGCATCCTTAATGCACCACCATCTCCAATAGTGACCTCCTTAGCATCACCATACTGGACCGTGTCCTTAAGGACAAGCAGATGTGGGTCATCATACTGACGCTCCCTGATACAATCATAAAGAGAAGACCGAGAGACCACACAAGCCAATAATCGACTCGGATCAGAAATATTCAATCTCACAAACTGGCTGGCTAAGGCCTCAATATCCAACGTCACGGGCCTCTCTGCTGCGGGTAGATATGCTAAGATCCCCAAACTCTCTGCCCGACGACTCAAAGCGTCGGCCACCACATTGTACTTCCCAGAGTGGTACAAAATGGTGATATCATAATCCTTAAGCAGCTCCAACTACCTCTTCTGACGCAAATGAAGATCCTTCTGCTTGAACAGATGTTGCAAACTCCGGTGATCGGTGTAAATCTCACAAGGAACACCGTACAAATAATGCCGCCAAATCTTCAAGGCATGAACAACTGCTGCTAAATCAAGGTCGTGGACAGGATAGTGCTTTTCATGCACCTTCAGTTGTCTGGACGCGTAGGCAATCACCCTGCCGTCTTGCATCAACACCGCGTCGAGACCAATCCGCGAGGCATCACAATATATAGTATAAGACCCCGAACTTGTAGGCATTACCAATATTGGGGCTGTAGTCAAAGTTGTCTTGAGCTTCTGCTCTCCTCACATTCCTCTGTCCACCTGAATGGAGCACCTTTCTAGGTCAGCCTGGTCATAGGTGCTGCAATAGATGAAAAATCTCTACATATTGACGGTAATACCCCGCCAAACTAAGAAAACTCCGGATCTTCGTAGCTGAGGATAGTCTGGGGCAACTCTGCACTGCTTCAATCTTCTTCGGATCCACCTGGATCCCCTCACTCGATACTATATGACCCAAGAATTTCAATTAGTCTAGACAAATCTCACATTTTGAAAATTTTGCATATAACTTCTTTTCTCTTAAGGTCTGAAGTGCATTCCTTAGGTGCTGCTCATGATCCTCCCGACTCCGGGAGTATACCAGAATGTCGTCAATAAACACAATGATGAATGAGTCAAGATAAATCCTGAACACACTGTGCATCAAGTGCATAAAAGTTGTCGAGACATTGGCCAGCCCAAAAGACATCACAAGGAACTCGTAATGACCATACCGAGTTCGAAAGGCAATCTTCGGGATATCTGGCTACCGAATCTTCAACTGATGATAGCCGTAACGTAAATCAATCTTGAAAATCACTCTGGCACCCTGTAACTAATCAAATAAGTCATCAATATGAGGCAATGGATACATGTTCTTCACTGTGACTTTGTTCAACTGGCGGTAATCAATACACATCTGCATAGAACCATCCTTCTTCTTCACAAATAAGACAGGAGCACCCCAAGGGGACACACTGGGCCGAATGAAGCCCTTATCAAGCAATTCTTGTAACTGCTCCTTCAACTCCTTCAATTTAAGAGGAGCCATACGATATGGAGGAATAGAGATGGGCTGAGTGCCCGGCAACAAATCAATGCCAAAATCAATATCTTTGTCGGGTGGCATGCCCAGAAGATCAGCTGGAAACACATCTGGAAAGTCCCTTACTGCTGGAACTAACTCAACTGTAGGAGTATCAATACTGACATCTCTCACATAAGCTATATACACGTCACACCCCTTCTCAAACATTCGTTGAGATTTAAGAAATGAAATAACTCTACTGGGAGTATACTCTAAGGTACCTCTCTACTCTAACCGCGGTAATCCTAGCATAGCCAGCGTCACGGTTTTGGCGTGACAATCAAGAATAACATAATGGGGCGACAACTAGTCCATGCCCAAGATAACATCAAAATCTACCATGCTGAGCAATAATAAGTCGGCTCTGGTCTCAAAACCACTAAGAGTAATCAAACATGACCGACATACGCGGTCCACAACAAGAGAATCTCCCACAGGAGTAGACACATAAACAGGGGAACTCAAAGAATCCTGCAATATGCCCAAATACGGGGCAAAATAAGAGGACACATAGCAATATGTAGAGCCTGGGTCAAATAATACCGACACATCTTTATGATAGACTGGAACAATACCTGTAATGACAGAATCAGAAGCAACTGCCTCTGTACGAGCAGGAAGGGCATAATATCTAGCCTGGCCTCCCTCTCTAGGGCGACCTCTACCTCCCCGACCTCCACCTCGAGTTGGCTGAGCAGGTGGCGTGGTGGCTGGTACTGTAATCATGGCCTGAGCACCCAATGGGGCACGCTGTGGCTGAGAAGTCTATGGAGGTGAACCCCTCCTAAATCTGGGGAAATTCCTCACCATATGGCAAATGTTGTCACGCTCAAAACAAGCTCTGGGAGGGCATGGCTGCTGTGACTGGCTCTGGCCAGATCTGCTAGACTGGCCGCTAGGAATACCCCGTGCAGGAGGCACACTACATATTGGTGGTGCATAATAAGCCTCTTGGGGCCTAGAAAGGACCGGAATACCACTGGCGGCTGTAATACCTCACGTACACGGCGTCACATATCATAATAGTTCAAAATCTTAAGGGGATTTCCCCCACACAAAGTTAGGCAAGCCACTTACCTCGAACCAAGCTCAATCAATCGGTCACAATGCCTTTCCCATGAATATCCGGCTTTGAATGGCCCAAATCTAGCCAAAAGCAATTACATATCATAAATACAACCATAACAGACTCATCTAATTAATTAAATCAATACTTTAACAAAAATTGAGAAATTCGTCCTAAAGAGTCGACCCAGGCCTACGTCTCGGAATAGGGTAAAAGTCACAAAATCTGAAAGCCCATTCACTCACGAGTCTAACCATATCAAATTTACTAAAATCCGATACCAAATGGTCCTTCAAATCCACAAATCCAACTTTCCAAATCCATAGCCTCAAACTCCCAAATTCCACCTTAAATACATACTAACTAGGTGGAAAAACAAATAGGGAAGCAAGATAATTGATCAAAAATAAGCACAAGGGACGTACCTCAAGAAATGCCTCGAAAATGCTCTCACAAATCGCCCTAAACCGAGTTTGCAAACTCAAAAATGATAAAAATCACGAAGCCCTTCGGTTTTAAACACTGCCCAAGCATTTCCGCACCTGGGCGCCTGCTGGTGCGGAGCCTGCGCTCGCACCTCCTTAGCATCACCGTGCTGGACCGTGTCCTTAAGGACAAGCAGATGTAGGTCATTATACTGACACTCCCTTATACGATCATAAAGAGAAGACCGAGAGACCACACAAGCCAATACTCGACTCGGCTCAGAAATATCCAATCTCATAAACTGGTTGGCTAAGGCCTGAACATCCAACGCCATGGGCCTCTCTACTGCTAGTAGATATGCTAAGATCCCCAAACTCTCTGCCTGGTGACTGAAAGCATCGGCCACCACATTGGCCTTCCCAGGGTGGTACAAAATGGTGATTTCATAATCCTTAAGCAGCTCCAACCACCTCCTCTGACGCAAAAGACATCACAAGGAACTCCTAGTGACCATACCGAGTCCGTAAGGCAATCTTCGGGATATCTGGCTCCCGAATCTTCAACTAATGATAGCCGAAACGTAAATAAATCTTGGAAAACACTCAAGCACCCTGTAACTGATCAAATAAGTCATCAATACGAGGCAATGGATACCTGTTCTTCACTGTGACTTTGTTCAACTGGTGGTAATCAATACACATCCGCATAGAACCATCCTTCTTCTTCACAAATAAGACATGAGCACCCCAAGGTGACACACTGGGCTGAATGAACCCCTTATCAAGCAATTCCTGTAACTGCTCCTTCAACTCCTTCAATTCAAGAGGAGCCATACTATATGGAGGAATAGAGATGGGCTGAGCGCCCGGCAAAAAATCAATGCCAAAATCAATATCTCTGTCGGGCGGCATGCCCAGAAGATCAGCTGGAAACACATCTGGAAAGTCCCTCACTACTGGAACTGACTCAACTGTAGGAGTATCAATACTGACATCTCTCACATAAGCTAGATACGCGTCACACCCCTTCTCAAACATTCGTTGAGATTTAACAAGTGAAATAACTCTGCTGGGAGTATACTTAAAGGTACCTCTCCACTCTAACCGCGCTAATCCTGGCATATCCAGCGTCACAGTTTTGGTGTGACAATCAAGAATAACATAATGGGGTGACAACCAGTCCATGCCCAAGATAACATCAAAATCTACCATGCTGAGCAATAATAAGTCAGCTCTGGTCTCATAACCACTAAGAGCAATCAAATACGACCGACCCACGCGGTCCACAACAAGAGCGTCTCCCACAGGAGTAGACACATAAATAGGGGAACTCAAAGAATCCCGCAATATGCCCAAATACGGGGAAAAATAAGAGGACACATAGGAATATGTAGAGCCTGGATCAAATAATACCGACGCATCTTTATGATAGACTGGAACAATACCTGTAATGACAGAATCAGAAGCAACTACCCCTTTACGAGCAGGAAGGGCATAATATTTAGCCTGACCTCCCCCTCTAGGGCGACCTCTACCTCCCCAACCTCCACCTCGAGCTGGATGAGCAGGTGGGGTGGCAACTGGTGTTGTAATCATGGCCTGAGGACCCGGTGGGGCACGCTGTGGCTGAGAAGTCTGTGGAGGTACACCCCTCCTAAATCTGGGGCAATCCCTCACCATATGGCGAATGTCGCCACACTCAAAACAAGCTCTAGGAGGGCGTGGATGCTGTGACTGGCTCTGGCCTGATCTACTGGACTGGCCGCTAGGAACACCCCGTGCAGGAGGCATACTACATACTAGCGGTGCATAATAAGGCTCATAGGGCCTAGAAGGGACCGGAATACCACTGGAATACCTCACATACACGGCGCTCATATATCACAATAGGTCAAAATCTTAAGGGGATTTCTCCCACACAAAGTTAGCCAAGGCACTTACCTCGAACCAAGCTCAATCAATCAGTCACAATGCCTTTCCCACGAATATCCGGCTCATCGAATTAATGAAATCAATACTTTAACAATAATTGAGAAATTCGTCCTAAAGAGTCGACCCAGGCCCACGTCTCGGAATTGGGTAAAAGTCACAAAATCTGAAAGCCCATTCACTCACGAGTCTAACCATATCAAATTTACTAAAATCCAATACCAAATGGTCCTTCAAATCCACAAATCAAATTTTCCAAATCCCTAACCTCAAACTCCCAAATTCCACATTAAATACATACTAACTAGGTGGAAACACAAATGGGGAAGCAAGATTATTGATCAAAAATAAGCACAAGGGACGTACCTCGAGAAATGCCTCGAAAATGCTCTCAAAAATCTCCCTAAACCGAGTTTGCAAACTCAAAAATGATAAAAATCACGAAGCCCTTCGGTTTTAAACACTGCTCAAGCATTTCCGCACCTGGGCGCCCGCTGGTGCGGAGCTTGGGCTCACACCTCCTTAGCATCACCGTGATGGACTGTGTCCTTAAGGACAAGCAGATGTGGATCATCATACAGATGCTCCCTTATACGATCATAAAAAGAAGATCGAGAGACCACACAAGCCAATACTCGACTCGGCTCAGAAATATCCAATCTCACAAACTGGTTGGCTAAGGCCTGAACATCCAACCCATGGGCCTCTCTGCTACTAGTAGATATGCTAAGATTCCCAAACTCTCTGCCTGGCGACTGAAAGCATCGGCCACCACATTGGCCTTTCCAGGGTGGTACAAAATGGAGATTTCATAATCCTTAAGCAGCTCCAACCACCTTCTCTGACGCAAATTAAGATCCTTCTACTTGAACAGATGCTGCAAACTCCGGCGATTGGTGTAAATCTCACAAGGAACACCGTACAAATAATGCCGCCAAATCTTAAAGGCATGAACAATAGCTGCTAACTCAAGGTCATGGACAGGACAGTTCTTTTCATGCACCTTCAGCTGTCTGGACGCGTAGGAAATCACCCTACCGTCCTACATCAATACCGCGTCGAGACCAATCTGCGAGGCATCACAATATACAGTATAAGACCCTGAACCTGTAGGGAATACCAATACTGGGGTTGTAGTCAAAGTTGTCTTGAGCTTCTGAAAGCTCTCCTCGCATTCCTCTGTCCACCTGAACGGAGCACCTTTCTGGGTCAGCCTGGTCATAGGTGCTGCAATAGATGAAAAATCTCTACAAATCGATGGTAATACCCCGCCAAACTAAGAAAACTCCGGATCTTCGTAGCTGAGGATGGTCTGGGCCAACTCTACACTGCTTCAATCTTCTTCGGGTCCACCTGGATCCCCTCACTCGATACTATATGACCCAAGAATGCCACTGAGTCTAGCCAAATCTCACATTTTGAAAATTTTGCATATAACTTCTTTTCTCTTAAGGTCTGAAGCGCATTCCTTAGGTGCTTCTCATGATCCTCCCGACTCCGGGAGTATACCAGAATGTCGTCAATAAACACAATGATGAATGCGTCAAGATAAGGCCGGAACACACTGTGCATCAAGTGCATAAAAGCTGGCGGGACATTGGTCAGCCCAAAATACATCACAAGAAACTCGAAATGACCATACCGAGTCCGGAAGGCAGTCTTCGGGATGGCTCCCAAATCTTCAACTGATGATAGCCGAAACGTAAATCAATCTTGGAAAACACTCTGGCACCCTGTAACTGATCAAATAAATCATTAATATGAGGCAATGGATACCTGTTCTTCACTGTGACTTTGTTCAACTGGCGGTAATCAATATACATCTGCATAGAACCATCCTTCTTCTTCACAAATAAGACAGGAGCACCCCAAGGTGACACACTGGGCCGAATAAAGCCCTTATCAATCAATTCCTATAACTGCTCCTTCAACTCCTTCAATTCAGGAGGAGCCATACGATATGGAGGAATAGAGATGGGCTGGGTGCCCG
>AWOL01S0023482.1:0-14427 GCA_000715115.1 Nicotiana otophora | reverse complement strand
TGATGTTATCTTGGGCCGAATAAAGCCCTTATCAATCAATTCCTATAACTGCTCCTTCAACTCCTTCAATTCAGGAGGAGCCATACGATATGGAGGAATAGAGATGGGCTGGGTGCCCGGCAACAAATCAATGCCAAAATCAATATCTTTGTCGGGCGGCATGCCCGGAAGATCAGCTGAAAACACATCTGGAAATTCCCTCACTACTAGAACTGACTCAACTGTAGGAGTATCAATACTGACATCTCTCACATAGGCTAGATACGCGTCACACCCCTTCTCAACCATTCGTTGAGATTTAAGAAATGAAATAACTTTGCTGGGAGTATACTCTAAGGTACCTCTCCATTCTAACCGCGGTAATCCTGGCATAGCCAGCGTCACAGTTTTGGCGTGACAATCAAGAATAGCATAATGGGGCGACAACAGTTCATGCCCAAGATAACATCAAAATCTACCATGCTGAGCAATAATAAGTCGGCTCTGGTCTCAAAACCACTAAGAGCAATCAAAGACGACCGATACACGCGGTCCACAACAAGAGAATCTCCCACAGGAGTAGACAAATAAATAGGGGAACTCAAAGAATCCCGCGATACGCCTAAATACGGGGCAAAATAAAAGGACACATAGGAATATGTAGAGCCTAGGACAAATAATTCCGACGCATCTCTATGATAGACTGGAACAATACCTGTAATAACAGAATCAGAAGTAATTGTCTCTGTACGAGCAGGAAGGGCATAATATCTGGCCTGGCCTTCCCCTCTACGGTGACCTCTACCTCCCCGACCTCCACCTAGAGCTGGCTGAGCAGGTGGGGTGGTAGCTGGTGCTGTAATCATGGCCTGAAGACCTGGTGGGGCTCGCTGTGGCTGAGAAGTCTATGGAGGTGTACCCCTCCTAAATCTGGAGCAATCCCTCACCATATGGCGAGTGTCGCTATACTCAAAACAAGCTCTAGGAGGGCGTGGATGTTGTGACTGGCTCTGTCCAGATCTGCTGGACTGGCCGCTAGGAACACGACGTGTAGGAGGCACATTAGATACTGGCGGTGCATAATAAGGCTCCCGGGGCCTAGAAGGGACTGGAATACCATTGGCGGCTAGAAACGTTGAATGGACGGGGCGACTCACATAACCCCTACCATGGCGAGATGTTGGGGCATGAGCGCCAGAATAAGAACCAGTCTCTCGAGACCTCTTGGCCTCCCTCTTCTCTCTATCCCGGGCAAGCATGCCCTCGAATCTCCTGGCGATTCTCACAACCTGCTGATAAGAAATATCCATCGCCAAATCCCTGGCCATATTAATCCGGATGCTGGGTTGGAGTCCCTCAATAAACCGTCGAACCCTCTCTCGAACTGTGGTAACCAAGGCCGGTGCATGTCGGGCCAAATCAATGGAGCGAACTGCATACTCTGATAGAGTCATAGCACCCTGGCGCAACTGCTCAAACTCTACGCGCATTGAGTCCCTGAGGCTCTGAGGTACATACTCTCTCAAAAACTTGTCTGAGAACTGAGTCCATGTAAGTGAAGCTGCCTCAGCCGGGCTACTCAACTCATAAACACGCCACCACTGATAGGTTGCTCCTCTAAGCTGGAATGTAGTAAAAGAAACCCCGCTCGTCTCCTCTACGCCCATAGTACGGAGAATACGATGACACTCCTCTAGAAATTCCTGAGCATCATTTGTAGCCAATCCGCTGAAGGTAGGTGGCTAGTACTTCTTATACCTCTCAAGTCTGAGCTGCTCCACCTCAGAAGTTGCTGCCCTAACCTCGGGATGAGCTGGAGCTACCGGTTGCATTGGTACAATCTCTGGAACCTGGTTGACCTGAACCCGCTGCTCTGGAGTACCAGCGACGGGAGTCTGTGCTCCTCCCCCGTCCTGAGATGTGGCAGGAGCAAGTAGAATCAAACCACCCTGATCTAAGGTGCTAAACATGCTCAGAAACTGGGCTAGAGTCTCCTGGAGGTCTAGTGCAGGAACAGGTGCCTCAGGTGTCTGCCCTCCAGCTGGAGCTACTGGGAGCTCCTCTGTAGCAGCTCGTGTGGGTGCTCTGGTTGCACCACGTGGACGTCCTCGGCCTCTACCCTGGCCCCGGCCTCTCGCAGCTCTAGCAGGGGCGCGGGTGCCTGGTCATCAGATCCGCTTGTACGTGTCCTCACCATCTGTGAGAGAATAGAATACAGAAGTTTAGAATTTTTGAAGTCAACAATTTTCGCACGACAAGGAATAAAAGTAGTGAAATTTTCCTAACAGTTCCATNGATCCGCTTGTACGTGTCCTCATCATCTGTGAGAGAATAGAATACAGAAGTTTAGAATTTTTGAAGTCAACAATTTTCGCACGACAAGGAATAAAAGTAGTGAAATTTTCCTAACAGTTCCATAGCCTCCCGCAGATAAGTACAGACGTCTCCGTACCGATCCGCGAGACTCTAATAAACCGGCTTGTGACTCACGACACCTATGAACCTAAAGCTCTGATACCAACTTGTCACGACCCAATTTTTCCTCTGTATGACGTCGTGACGACACCTAGTCTCTATGACTAGGTAAGCCTAACATTTGCGGAATAATGAAATGAAGACATGAATTAAACGACTAATTGTTCAAAATACACAGTAATCCCAAAATCCGGAACATCGTAAGTCACAAGCTATAGAAGGAAACTATTATCTCTGTACACCAGAGTCTAATAACATAAGTAAGGAAGGTAAATGACATAGTAGGGAATAGAGGGGGACTCCGAGGTCTGCGGACGCGGAAGATAGAACTTGAAGTCTCCATACAGCAGCAAGCACTCTCAGCTAGTAGCGAGGCTGATAAGAAGTATCTGGATCTGCACACAAAACATGTGCAGAAGAGTAGCATGAGTATACCACAATCGGTACTCAGTAAGTGCCAAGTCTAACCTCGGTAGAGTAGTGATGAGGTCAGGTCCGGGCCCTACTGGAATATGATAATAAAGCAAGGCAAAAATAAAATATCGCAGTAAAATAAAGACTGAAATTTAACAAGAAAGAATTTATAGAAGGTAACATCCCAATACACAGAAATACAATGGGGGATCTCCCGAGATACCGTCTCGTAGTCCCAAACGTAAATGTGCAGGGGGATCTCCCAGAATACCTTTCCCTTAGTCCCAAAGTAAATATGCAAGACAAGGGGATCTCCCGGAATATCGTTCCATAATCCCAAAGTAAATATGCAGTACAAGGGGATCTCCCAAAATACCGTTTCGTAGTCCCAAAGTAAATATGCAGTACATGGGGATCTCCCAGAATACTGTTCCGCAGTCCCAAAGTAAATATGCAGTGCAAACAATAGAACTACAACTACATCACGAAATCTTACGATTTAGACTAAGTACCAGTCAAGGAAGAAGCAGGAAATTCACTAAGCATGCTGCACATAGTTCACATAAGCAGTTAAGATACGTAGACATGTTGTATTAGACTAAATAGGATAGCTACACATATTAGAATAACTCAATTAAGAATGAAAAAAGATTAATACTCATTAAAATGGTATAACTCAAAAAAAAAAGGAAAACAGGTTGTTTCTCAGTAAGAAAATCCGGTTCTTTTCCACAACAAACCCGTGTACGTACTCGTCACCTTACGTTCACGGCGCTCACATATCACAATAGTTCCAAATCTTAAGGGAATTTTTCCCATAAAGTTAGGCAAGCCACTTACCTCGAACCAAGCTCAATCAATCGGTCACAATGCCTTTCCCACGAATATCCGGCTCTGAATGGCCCAAATCTAGCCAAAAGCAATTATATATCATAAATATAACCATAATAGACTCATCTAATTAATGAAATCAATACTTTAACAAAAATTACGAAATTCCTCCTAAAAGGTCGACCCGGGCTCACGTCTCAAAATCGGGTAAAAGTCACAAAATCCGAAAGCCCATTCATTCATGAGTCTAATCATATCAAATTTACTACAATCTGATACCAAATGGTCCTTCAAATCCACAAATCAAACTTTCCAAATCTCTAACCTCAAACTCCCAAATTCCACCTTAAATACACACTAGCTAGCTGGAAAAATAAATAGGGAAGCAAGATTATTGATCAAAAATAAGCACAGGGGACTTACCTCAAGAAATGCCTCGAAAATGCTCTCAAAATTCGCCCTAAACCGAGTTTGCAAAGTCAAAAATGACAAAAATCACGAAGCCCTTCGATTTTAAACACTGCCCAGGCATTTCTGCACCTGCAGAGCCTGGGCTCGCACCTACGCGCCCGCTGGTGCAAAAATGTGGCCGCACCTGCGAAAACGACTAACCTTGGGTGCCTCCGCTTCTGCGCCACTGGTCCGCATCTGCGCTATCGCTGGTGCGGAGAAACCATCGCACATGCGACCTCTGCTAATCTCCACCCCTTCCGCACATGCGCTCAACCTTCCGCACATGCGGCCTCGCACCTGCGGCTAATACCCTCACAGGTGCGATCATTCCAGCAAAAGACCAAACTTCGGAAATTTTTCAACTTCCATTCCAAGTCCGTTAACCACCCGAAACTCACCCGAGGCCCCCGGGACATCAACCAAATATACCAACCAATCCTAAAATACCATACGAACTTAGTCGAGCCCTCAAACCACATCAAACAATGATAAAATCACAAATCATCCTCCGATTCAAACTTAAAGAACTTGAAACTTCTAAATTCGACAACCGATGCCGAAACCAACTAAACCACGTTCGATTGACCCCAAATTTTGCACACAAGTCATATTCAATATTACGGACCTACTCCAACTTCCGGAATCAAAATCCGATCCCGATATCAAAAANATAATAAAGCAAGGCAAAAATAAAATATCGCAGTAAAATAAAGACTGAAATTTAACAAGAAAGAATTTATAGAAGGTAACATCCCAATACACAGAAATACAATGGGGGATCTCCCGAGATACCGTCTCGTAGTCCCAAACGTAAATGTGCAGGGGGATCTCCCAGAATACCTTTCCCTTAGTCCCAAAGTAAATATGCAAGACAAGGGGATCTCCCGGAATATCGTTCCATAATCCCAAAGTAAATATGCAGTACAAGGGGATCTCCCAAAATACCGTTTCGTAGTCCCAAAGTAAATATGCAGTACATGGGGATCTCCCAGAATACTGTTCCGCAGTCCCAAAGTAAATATGCAGTGCAAACAATAGAACTACAACTACATCACGAAATCTTACGATTTAGACTAAGTACCAGTCAAGGAAGAAGCAGGAAATTCACTAAGCATGCTGCACATAGTTCACATAAGCAGTTAAGATACGTAGACATGTTGTATTAGACTAAATAGGATAGCTACACATATTAGAATAACTCAATTAAGAATGAAAAAAGATTAATACTCATTAAAATGGTATAACTCAAAAAAAAAAAGGAAAACAGGTTGTTTCTCAGTAAGAAAATCCGGTTCTTTTCCACAACAAACCCGTGTACGTACTCGTCACCTTACGTTCACGGCGCTCACATATCACAATAGTTCCAAATCTTAAGGGAATTTTTCCCATAAAGTTAGGCAAGCCACTTACCTCGAACCAAGCTCAATCAATCGGTCACAATGCCTTTCCCACGAATATCCGGCTCTGAATGGCCCAAATCTAGCCAAAAGCAATTATATATCATAAATATAACCATAATAGACTCATCTAATTAATGAAATCAATACTTTAACAAAAATTACGAAATTCCTCCTAAAAGGTCGACCCGGGCTCACGTCTCAAAATCGGGTAAAAGTCACAAAATCCGAAAGCCCATTCATTCATGAGTCTAATCATATCAAATTTACTACAATCTGATACCAAATGGTCCTTCAAATCCACAAATCAAACTTTCCAAATCTCTAACCTCAAACTCCCAAATTCCACCTTAAATACACACTAGCTAGCTGGAAAAATAAATAGGGAAGCAAGATTATTGATCAAAAATAAGCACAGGGGACTTACCTCAAGAAATGCCTCGAAAATGCTCTCAAAATTCGCCCTAAACCGAGTTTGCAAAGTCAAAAATGACAAAAATCACGAAGCCCTTCGATTTTAAACACTGCCCAGGCATTTCTGCACCTGCAGAGCCTGGGCTCGCACCTACGCGCCCGCTGGTGCAAAAATGTGGCCGCACCTGCGAAAACGACTAACCTTGGGTGCCTCCGCTTCTGCGCCACTGGTCCGCATCTGCGCTATCGCTGGTGCGGAGAAACCATCGCACATGCGACCTCTGCTAATCTCCACCCCTTCCGCACATGCGCTCAACCTTCCGCACATGCGGCCTCGCACCTGCGGCTAATACCCTCACAGGTGCGATCATTCCAGCAAAAGACCAAACTTCGGAAATTTTTCAACTTCCATTCCAAGTCCGTTAACCACCCGAAACTCACCCGAGGCCCCCGGGACATCAACCAAATATACCAACCAATCCTAAAATACCATACGAACTTAGTCGAGCCCTCAAACCACATCAAACAATGATAAAATCACAAATCATCCTCCGATTCAAACTTAAAGAACTTGAAACTTCTAAATTCGACAACCGATGCCGAAACCAACTAAACCACGTTCGATTGACCCCAAATTTTGCACACAAGTCATATTCAATATTACGGACCTACTCCAACTTCCGGAATCAAAATCCGATCCCGATATCAAAAAGTCCACTACCGGTCAAAATTTTCAAAAATTCAACTTTCGCCATTTCAAGCCTAAATAAGCTACAAGCTTCAAAACACAATCCAGACATGCCCCTAAGTCCAAAATCACCTAACGGAGCTAACGGAACAGACTGAATTCCATTCTGGAGTCGTCTTCACACAGTTCCGACTACGGTCCAGATCCTAAGGCTTAAACCTCCATTTAGGGACTAAGTGTCCCAAAACACTCCAAAAACCAAAATGAAACCTCCCTGCAAGTCACAATAGCAGAAATAGATATGGGAGAAACAGTAAATAGAGGATCTGGGCTATTACTCTCAAAACGGTCGGTCGGGTCGTTGCACTCATTTAGGACATCTAAAGGACCATTTGAATTATGGCCTTGATGTAATACAGTTCAGAATGGAATCGGTGTTACAAAAAGCTTGATCTCTCCAAAATCATTTAGTTAGTGTTTGCTTATGTATGATCAAGACACTTCTCTTTCTTCGATTACCGTGTTACAACCTCTTTTGTTGTGGTTGTTGTTGCATGTTACAACCTCTTATTTATTATGTTAATGTACAACTTATGTTTCTTGAATATATCTCGTATATATTCAGATAAAGCTATTCCCATCTGTAATACATGATATTATTTGCTTGCTTTTCAGCTGCTGTACAATTCATCTATTTGGAGCTATCATTTACAAAATATGATGATATCACTCAATAAACAAGAAGTTGCTGATTTCCACTTTCTTTGTGCAAATTAGAAGATGAAGTACAGCAACATGAACGAATCGATAGGAGCATTTCTTTGTGGGCCCTGTTCTCTCAAAACATCAAAACGCTCGAAGATCTCCGGCAGCTACGCCTTTCTTGATCAGTAAAATGATGTAGTCCATGAAGACCCAATCACAGGGTAATGTAATAGCGCCACCACTTGGTAGCCCGAGATCTTCTTCAGACATGTTTAAAAGTTGCCTAATGATCTCATTTTCAAGGTAAGCCAAGGGAATCACAAAGCGCCTTCGATCAATTGTGTAGACGACAAAATGGCCTTTTAGGTCATGAGCCTGATGAGTTGACAAATTCCTCTACCTCGCATTCTCTTTCTTTGCTGTGAATTCAAGCCACCCAATGATTTTCAGCCTAATTGAGCTACCTAAACCACTTTGAAAAAAGTCTCCTTTCTTTATGTATTTTGGCCGCGACCTGAGTTTTCTTTTACATGTACACATGCTTTTACAAAAAAGCTTTTCATCTGGACTTGTCAGTCAAAACTCGAAGCAGCCTGAGTTTTCTTGCAACTATTATGCGTCAAAGAGTCGCCCTACCGAACCCCACAAAAACTAACTGATGAAATACAAACACCTGGAACTGTTTTCCCTGCATATTTAGATAACATTGCAAATGGAAAAACAGCTCGGATCAGGTCTCTGTACGTTTATTAGTTTAGGATACCCTGAAATCTGTTTCTATCTCTGACCCTGAACTTGCATTTTCAACAAAGCTGTTGAACTTGGCACCGGTCATCTTTGAATGTCACACAGCTGAAGCTTACTCATGTTCTGTTTGTAATTTCCATTGCTCATGACAGATCCTCGAGGCCGAAAAAATATGTACTTTCTTCCTCTAGTAGATTATTAGGCATTTTCTCAAATTGCAGAGAAACAGATTGCCTTTCATCGCTAGTGTATAAAGACTGCAATTTTGATGGACTGGTTTAAGAATCTGTGAGACACCTTTCACATGTCCTGAGGGAAGCGAACTGACATGTTGATTGCAATTCTAAAATTCTTTAACGAATGGAAGGTAATACACTGCAAAACACCAGAAAAGGACGTAAGACAATAAAGACAGGAAACAAGAAAGAATCAAGGCACAAGATTCGTTGCTTTAAAGAAGCCAAACAGAGAAATAAGTTTAATCAGGGGGAGGGTGTTTAGTGTCGCATACAACTTCCAGGAACAATCTTTTTCCTTCTGCATACAACTTATCATTGAACAAAATGTGACTAACAGCTAAATACTTCATTAGACTTTCTTTTTTATGATGGTGGTGTCCGGGCAGCTTGCGCGCACCTCGACTATTCCATCGCGGCTTAGATAACAACAACAACAACAACAACCCAGTAGAATCCCATACATTCAAACACTTTTCTTTTCATAAATTCATGAATAAAGTGAACTGGGTAAGTTCTTAACAGAATAAATATTTGACCTTTTCATTCGAAGTCTCTGGTTTATTGAAAAAAAGTGATTAACACCTAAAAACACTTTTCTTTTCGTAATAAAGTGTTGTTATATAGGGATACTGTTATAGAAAGGTCTGACTGTAATTAGGGTTGTGCATAATTTGGTAAATACCAAATTACCGTACCGAAACCGAAAATTTTGGTATTCGATATTTTGGTATTCCGTATGGTATTTGGTTTAAGTTTTAAAAAATATTGGTATTAGGTATGGTATTTGGTATTTTATAATAAAATACCGAAATACCGATACCGTATCGAAATATATATTATATTCCATAATACACATATTATTAATTATAATATAAACATAAAAAAATCTAAAATTTTACTTTCTTTTATTCTCTAAGTTCATCAATTAACTCTAAGTAACAAGACACTTCTAATGATCAAATTTATTCCTTTATGTATAATTTTCTCTCTCAGGGTTGATATTTGCTGGTTTTGGACAAAACTTTTGTCAACAAACATTTTTAGTTTTGTACTTTTGAGTACCTTAATTACGAATATTACAGTCTATGACTTTATACACTAGCTAGTATTCAAACCGAATAAACTGAAGTTACCGAACCGAATAAATCGAAACCGAACGGAGAAAAACCGAACCATACCGAATTTAATTAGGTACGGTATTGGTATAACATTTTAAGAAACCGAATACCGAAAATACCGGACCGAAATGTCTAAATACCGCACCGTACCGACTGACGAACACCCCTAAATGTAATAGTCCTAATTTAAAACTAATTATTTATAAATATAAAAATAATTACTGATGCCTAGCAGATTAGTCCTTTCTGTCGTCTTTTCTTATCTTAAAATTATAATAGTGAAATGTGTTTATAAAGTATAAGTTTTATTGATCTTTTGATATGAACATCAAGTGTGGCTGTGTGGATAACCGTTAATTTTTTATTTTCATATCAATAATAAAATAAGTGCTATAATTTGTTAAAATTTTAAACTTAAAAATAGCTCTTACTTATTTTGTTCTACTAATTTTTGGGCAAGCGCGTTGCATGTCTATTCCTTATGAAGATCAATTTCTTTTAAAATCACATAACATATGTTGAAAAGATGCAAAATGTTTTATAAACAAATCATCTTTTTGATCTATCACCGAGGTAAATCAGATAAATGAAGATTTGGTTTATGAATATAAGTAAAACATTGGTTAAAACCCATAGTATTGAGGATTTCATTATCCTCGTCCAAAACGGATTCTGGCTAGGCATATAAATAATCAAGATTTTTTATTCAATCCTTAGCAATCCTATTTTACTCTATTTAACCAATCTTTCTTTTCATCCTTCTTATATTGCAAAAGTTAGTCTATTTTGTGAGTCCTTAATTGGTTCTGAAAAAGTTTTTGAAGTTTAGGAAAGTTTAACATGCATGTTTGTAGCAAGGGTTTTTTGAAATTTCTGATTTCTGCTCTTTTCAAAATGGATATATGTAGATTTAAAAAAAATGGATTATTGCATACCCAAGCTCTCTGGCGAATCTCTTTCTCAAGCCAAGAGTCTAGTTGTTATGCTACAAACAAAGGAAACATATCCTCTACATAGGCAATGTGACCTTTGTTTCTAATGTTATTACAGCATGCGAAAGCAACTGGCTTCAACGGTCACAGTGTCATGGTGTTCACCATTGTCATATCTGCTCCTTATCCCAAGGCGATCTTCTGTTGGTTCATCTTTATACAACAAACGAACTCCAAACTTCTTCATTTCTCCAGAAAAAGATAGCCTAATAATTCCATAGTCATTTGGTGTTTTTCCATTTTCCTTAGATGTATCCCATAAGCCAGCAAAAGGTACAAAGAATAAATGTATATCAGATGCTGCAAGTTTTGAATGGTTTGATAAGGCAAGTTTCTGGGTCATCCACGACATCATGTCATCACATACGGGAATCAAGTGGACTGTAGTGTCAGATTCTGCAAGTTCAAGTTGGGCTATGCTTCGAGGCAAATGCTCAAAATTATTTCCATTGAGATACAAGTTTTTCAAAGAGGATAAGGATCCAATGTCTTCCAGAAGTCCTCCATCTATTAGATTGCAATAACTGAGACTCAAAGTTTCCAATCCTTCTGCCACCGGAGGGAACTCAAACTCCACTCTAGCTTTAAAGCTTCCAAAAGCCAAGGATTTAAGTTTGTTCAAGCGGAGGTCGTGAAATTAGAGTATAGCTAGCATCAAGCACCTCCAAGTTGTCCAAATCCCCTATCTCTTCTGGCAAGCTTTCCAGTTTTGAGCAACCCGACACATTTATAATAACCAAACTTTTCAACCTACAGATGCTGCTTGGAAGAGCTACAAGGTTTTCCATACCGCTCAAATCTAGCTCGGTAATATGAGTTTGGTACTGAAAATAAGAGGATGGTAGTTCCCTTAACCCAGAGTGTTTCATGTGAATCTGTATCTCCGGCTTCATTCTCCCGTGGATTTCTGGAAATTTCTCTAAACTATAGCAATATCCTACACTCAGGTATTCAAGAGATTCCACGTTAACACATGAAAACCTCTTAAGGCTTTCACACCAACTCAAATTTAACCAAATGAGTTTTCTACAACACCCCAGGGAATGGTGAACTTCTTCAAGATTACTACAATATGACAGATTCAAATCCTCCAAATTTGGCATCCCCGTGAAGTCTGGTGTTCGCATCAGGCTTTTAGAGTAGCTGAGATTTATCCTCCGCAGAGACGGCAAATGCTGTTCAGAACACAGACAGAATGAGAACCTATTTTGCTGCGGACTCCGCAGGATTCCAATAATATTTGGTTAGTGGGGCTATCTATGAATTTAGAAACTGTTTTATTTTTTTCATTTGTATTTGTGGGCATCAAATGACCTCTGTTTTCTTGATTTCTTAATTACTTGTTGCTATCCTACCTAAAGAATACTCCATTTATTTCTCCCTCGACAACAAATGAATGATAGCATTTGAATTATGAGGGCCAACACATTATTTTGTGCGAAATTAGAAAATTATTTTTTATATATGGAAGTTACTTGTTCAGAAACTGAATAAAATGATTGAAAAAACCTGTAGCAAAGAGAAATGTGCTTTAAAGAAGTGAAATATAAAATGGGGAAACCCAAATGTTAAATCCGGAAGCAATGTATGAAAGCGTATATATCATTCTATAAAATAGTTGTACATAATGAACTCTTTTGTTTTACTAATAAGTATTCCTTCCATCCCACTATATACAATCTAGGATGAATTCATATGAATCTAATCTTACTATTAGAAATAATTGAATGAATTCTTAAATTGAGTTTCTTAGTTAAAATGACGACAGAAAGATTTGAAAAAAAAAGGACATAAAGATCTTACAATAATACCGAGAACAACCCCAAATAATATAAAATACAATAATTTCTTTTGAGATGGAAATACATTAATTTTTAGCTTATGGAATTATCAACTTTTGTTCATTTAAAGACATGCATCATAATTGTAGAAGAAAGTACCTCAAATAATACGTGACAAAAGCAACAATATTGTTCATTATCACTAAATTAAAGGACAAAGATAGTTAGGGAGAAAAACAATTGGCAATAAAATAGAACTCAAACTATTGTACCTTTGTTTCCGTCCATAAATGATGCAGTGAATTATCTCGAAGTTGAAGGTGAACAAGCATTTTAGGTTCAAATTCAGCTGGCAATGACTCACAAGGATAGCCATTCACGGCAAACCAACGTAAGTTGTTGGGCAGATACTCAATGGAACCATCACAGGTCGGCCACGTCACTATGTTTAATATCCTAAGCTTTTTCATATTTTTCATGGCCTCTTTGCTAAAGCGTAGTCTACCAAAATAAGAAGGAATCCAGATTACTTCCATTTTCGTGGTCCCCTGGTAAGAAGATCATTAGTCTACAAAGTATAATTTCAAACGTCGTATAAAATCCGCTTGCTAATATGACTATTTTCTCACTCCTTACAATGCCAAAGTGTAAGATACAATATTAATTAGATTCTTTTTAAGAAATATTGATGTTACTTCATAAAAATAGTTTTTGCAATTAATTCAATAGTTTTATTATCTATTATTACATTTTTCTTAGAAGTTCATTAGAGTCAAGTCTATAAGCTTTTTATGTTGTGACAGAAAGTAATTGTAATTGAAACAGTTCCAAAAAATTGTACTCCTAACTTTTTTTATAAAAAAATAATGGTAAAGTGAATCTCTGATTGAGTTATTATGTAATAACATGTTAATCCAAAGAATGAAATTGAATCAAACAAATTAAGTGGCTACTAGACTAACCCATCGCTTAAAAATTTAAGAAAAACAAATTAGGCAACATAAATTAAAGAGGCTACTAAACAAATTGGGCAATTAATTGTTTTTTGCTAATTAGGCAATTATTATTAATTTTGCTTCTCCTACTAACTAAAGTAAACAACTAAAAGGACGTACCTGCAAGAAGATGAAGCAAGATGAACAAATAATTGGAATTGACTGCCCTATGTGACTTTGGAATACAAAAATTAGAAATTAAATATTATTGCATTGTTTAGCCTACTTACGGTATTGTTGCTCATCACTTCTTCGACTTCCTCGGCGAGCCATAGTCTGCTACGTTCTCCGGGATCTTTTTGAAAATTCACGATATATTTACCCATATCTTCTATAAAGTCATGCATTTGAATCTCATCATTTTTAGAAATGGACACAAGAGATTTGTCAATGAAGACCCGCAATTTGTATTCAGCTCCAGAATGACAACTCTCAAGAATTTGCATGGCGAAATCTTTATATACCCCTCGAAAGAAGCATGATATATCTAGAAACATCTCTTGTTGTTTGGGCTCTAATCCATCATAACTGATTTTGAGCTTTTCAACAATTTCCGAATTAGAATTAATTTCCATTTGCTCTATTGCACTTTTCCATTCAGTTAAGCCTAGGTTATGCAGCAAAGAACCCCATACTTTGAGGGCTAACGGAAGGCCTTTAGCATAATTTACTACCTTCAATGAAAGCTCCTTAAAACACTCATCTGGAACCTCTTTTTTGAAAGCATGCTGATAGAACAATTGAATGGATTCATGATCAGGTAGTGCAGTCACTTCATATATTGCATCATCCTTTCCTATCAAATGCTTATTTCTAGTTGTTACAACAACCCTACTGCCATTACCAAACCAACCAATATCACCTGCTAAATACTCTAAATGATCTTTATGATCTATATCATCAAGCACAATTAGCACCTTCTTAGAGCAAAGTCTGTCCTGAATCATCCACTTCCCATCATGCTTATTATTGACGTAATCATCTTTTCTTCTTAACAATTCAGAGAGAAGGGTGTTTTGCAAAGAATGCAGTTGATGTCTTTTTTCATTTTCTTTAATATCCGCAAGGAAACAAGTAGCTTCAAATTGATGAGATAGAGTGTCTAAAATGGCTCTTGCTATTGTCGTCTTCCCTACACCGCCCATGCCCCAGATCCCCAATATGATACGAACATCATTGATTCCTACCTTAAGTAGGGA
>AWOL01S0023479.1:6366-17780 GCA_000715115.1 Nicotiana otophora | reverse complement strand
ATGCGTGATTTGCAATGATCGGAACAACAACGTGAGATTTTGCAAATCTAAGGAAAGTACGGTGCAATCTTTCTCAAAAATATCACACGGATTTGTCCCTACTCCAGGTATGTTAAGGCTATCCCTTCTTTCTTTTAGCATGATCTATACGACACGAATGAAATGAGCAAATGCACAAGTTCCATAAATGACTCTATTCATAGCAATATTAGGGGTGTCTATATTCTTGATTCCCCACGTGAATTATTATTATATCTTCTGTTCATGGGTCTTAGAAAAATACGTATTTGATAAAATTTATCCGACAGGCATATAATTTTTTTAACATTCCGAGAAAATCTTGTTAACGTATTGCTTATGCATTTCATGCATTTATACATGTACGTTGACCCCTGACCAGATGGCATTATATACGTGTATATATATATATATAGATATATATATAGAATATGGGAAAAGGTTACGACGTTATATACGCACCACCACCTGATCAGCTGGTGTACGTTGATGATTTTCCCACAGTGGCCGAAATGATATGATGGGATGCCCTCAAAGGCTTGATGATGTTATGAACGCATATACCTATGCATGGTTTGACATGTATACGCATATGCATGACATTATAAAAATGAAATGATTCACAGAGTTATGCAGACGTACATGTCGAGTCTCTTACTCCATGTTTCTCTCATGTCTATTATTTACTGAGTTCCATTCCTTACATACTCGGTACATTATTTGTATTGACGTCCCTTTTGCTTGGGGACACTGTGTTGCATGCCCGCAAGTCCCGATAGTCATGTCGAGAGTCCTCTAAGTAAGCTACCAGCTCAGCGAAAGATGTTGGTGCGCTCAATTTGCTTCGGAGTTGCTTATTTGGTCAGTACAATTAGGACATGTATTGATTGGTATGGCTTGGCTCATCCCTGACCGTTATGATATTTATTTACTCTTAGAGTCTTGGAGACAGATGTCAGGTATATGAAATATTGTATGACCTTGTCGGCTTATATTTTGAGTTTACAAATGATCATGTTTGCCTTATAGGCCCGTATGTCACATGTGTAAGTTTTTATATCAGGTTGGGTCGTTCTATATGGAGTACTCCCCCATGTTCATTCTAGTTAGCCCATGATGGCCCGTTTGGCCCATTTGCTAATGAAAGTACGATAAGAATGATATGATATGTTGGTACTCAGTTGAGTAAGGTACCGAGTTCCCGTCACGGTCAATCGGTTTGGGTCGTGACATAATCCCAAATGATAGCATCATATTATGTGCATTACTTGGAGAAAACATGTCAACATGCTGATCATTATTGCAAAAATAGTCGAATCTGGAGGGGAAAGGGCTAACTTTTATTTGTTTGCAATAAATAAAACCTGGTGGAATAACCTTGCACCATGTGACAACAATCATGTAAGGAGGGTATTGGGTAACCTACCATCTTTGCTCAACATTCAACAAAACAGGGAACTGATCGAGGCAGCTACTATGTTCTGTGGTGAGAAGAGAGTCATTTTCCAATTTAGCAATATAGAAATGACTCTTCTCCTGGAAGAAATAGGGGGTTTCGCCAAGTTACCATGGGATAGTCCAGGACTATTGGTGCCAGAAAATCTCACTCCACGCGGTTTTTTGAAAATGTTTGGTTTTAACAAGAATGATAAACTGGTATGTCTGAAGAAATGGTATATCCCCTTTGAATTTCTCTATGAGCATTATGGGCATAGCAAATCATTTTTCCTTCATCATGAGGAGCTATCCATTACCTCGTGCATTGCTCTAATTTTCCTTATATGGCGCCTTGGAAGAAAGTAAGAACTGGCAAAGAAGCCAATGCCACACCAGGAGTGGCATTTGATTCTATACCTGATGATGCAGATGAGCACCCGAGAGGTGAGGATATTCCCCCCAGCTACTACACCGCCCGATTCTACTACTCCTGCTTCGACTACACTAATCCTAACTCCTACTGAGGGTGCAATTGTTCAACCTCCAACCCCAACTTCCACTCTCTGTGTCTCTGATGTGGATCTTATGGGAGCCATACAAATGTTGACTTAGATAGTGGCTTCCCAGGCACAGAGATCGAATGTTGCACCTACTTCTTCAAGTCAGCCAGGGGATTCCGCTAATTCCAGGGTGAACATGTTTCTTCAGTTAGATCCTCCAGTATTCGCAGGTACTGATCCTGAGGAGGACCGACAAGACTTTACTGATGAGATGCAGAATACCCTCTGAGTTATGTGTGCTACTAAGACATAGGGCGTTGAGTTGGACTCCTACCTCCTAAAAGGGGTGGCCTCTTCTTTGTTTGAGTTATGGGAGGATTCCCGTGAGCAGGGGAGCTCTTTGGCGAGGTGGAGTGAGTTTGCCAACGCCTTCATTGACCATTTCTTGCCTTGCAAGACTAAGGCGGCCTGTGTATCTGAGTTTGAGAGACTGAAGCAGTGTAGCATAAATGTGTGGGAGTACTATATGTGGTTCACGCACTTGTCCAAGTACTCCATTTGCATATTTCCCACTATGGAGGCAAGAGTGCGCCGGTTTGTGCAGGGCCTTAGCCCCATGGTTATCATTGAGGCTGCTACAAATGCCTTGAATTGTAATACGAACTAAGGGATGATGGTGGTAGTTGCTCAAGCCACAGAGACCCTCAAATTGAAGAATGGAATGGAGGGTCGTTAGGGCCATCCCAGTCCTTTACTTTGTCTTTAGTCAGTGTACACGCACTAGGCTCGAGTCAGCAGCAGCAGAGTCATTTCATGACCAGCTAGGGCAACAGGGGATCCTACCAGTAGGGTGAGTCTGGAGGGAGATTCCAACAGTAGAGGAGTCCCCCATGCCTTAGTTGTAGGAAGATACATTTTGGGGCTCGTTTCATGGACCAACCCATATGCTACGGGTGCGGTATCAGGGGTCACATTCAGAGGGATTGCCGTTCATCCCGCTAGAGTGTGGGCAGGGGTATGGCACAACCATCCGGTTCTACAACCACTACATCCGCAGCACCTTCTCTAGTTCAAGGCACTCCAGCACCCGCAGAGCATAGTGCAGTTAGGGGTGGTGCACAGAGTTTAGGAGGACCCAACCGTTTCTACGTTATGAGGGGTCACCAGAGTTTTGAGGCTTCTCCAAATGTTGTCATAGGTATATTGACTTTCCAATCTCATAATGTATATGCCCTTATTGATCCCGGTTCCACTTTGTCATATGTCACTCCCTATGTTTCTATGGAATTTGGGATAGAACCGGAATAGCTTCATGAGCCATTCTCTGTATCTACTCCAGTTAGTGAGTCTATTGTGGCCGTGTGGGTTATAGGGATTGTGTCATCATGATGCATGGTTGGGATATCTTGGCTGATTTCATTGAATTAGCAATGGTTGATTCTGATGTAATAATGGGGATGGATTGGCTTTATTCATGTTTTTCCAAGATTCATTGCCGAACTAGGACTGTTAGGTGTGAATTCCCAAATGAGCCAATTATTGAATGGAATGGGGATGATATAGTGACGAAGGGTAGGTTTATATTAAGGCCACGAAGATGATCAACAAAGGGTGTATTTACTATTTAGTTTGGGTTACGGTCACCGATGTTGAGGTTCCTACACTTGAGGCTATGCCGTTGGTGAATTAATTTCTGGAGGTCTTTCTTGATGGCCCATTGGGATACCACCATACATGAAGATTGATTTGGGAATTTATGTGATGCCAGGAATGCAACTTATATCTATTCGACCCTATATAATGGCACCAGCAGAATTTAAGGAACTAACAGAGCAGTTTAAGGACTTGTTAGAGAAGGGTTTCATCCGACCGAGTGTGTCGCCTTGGGGTGCACCAGTTCTCTTTTGTATGGAAGAAAGACGGGTCACTGAGAACGTGCATTGACCTATCAGCAACTCAACAAGGTCACAATTAAGAATAAATACCCACTGCCAAGGATAGATAACTTGTTTGACCACTTGTAGGGTGCTAAGTATTTCTCCAAGATTGACCTAAGATCATGATACCACCAATTGAAGATCTGGGAACAGGATATTGCGAAAACAAATTTCTGGTAATGTCTTTTGGGCAAACAAATGCCCCGCCAACTTTCATGGATCATATGAATCGAGTCTTCAAGCCTTTTATTGACTCCTTTGTGATAGTGTTCATTGACGATATTCTTGTATATTCATGAAGTCGAGAGGACCATGCCAATCATCCCAGGGCAGTTTTGCAGACTCTACATTAGCACAAGTTGTATGCAAACTTTTCGAAGTGTGAATTTTGGCTTGAATATGTCATATTCTTGGGTCATGTTGTCTCCAAAAAAGGAATTAAGGTTGATCCACAGAAGATCGCAGTTCTGAAGAATTGGCCGAGGACTACAACACCAATAAGGATTTGCAGATTCTTGGGTTTAGCTGGGTATTATAAAATGTTTGTGTATGGGTTCTCTACTCTTGCCTCCCCATTGACTAAATTGACATAGAAGGTAATTAAGTTCCAATGGAGCTTGTAAAAAGATCTTCCAGGAGTTGAAATCAAGATTGACTACAACACCGGTGTTGACCCTACTAGAAGGTACATATGGGTTTGTGGTTATTGTGATGCTTTAAGAATCAGACTAGGTTGTGTATTGATGCAACATGGCAAGGTGATCGCTTACACTTCTAGGCAGCTCAAAACGCATGAGAAGAACTATCCAACACATGACTTAGAGCTCGCAGCGGTGATTGTTGCATTGAATATTTGGCGTCATTATGTGTATGGGGTCCATGTGGATATATTCACAGACCATAAGAGCTTTCAATATATTTTAAAATAGAAGGAATAGAATCTATGGCAAAGAAGATGGCTTGAGTTACTCAAGTACTATGACACCGATATTCTATATCATTCGGGGAAGGCTAATGTCGTGGCGAATGATCTTAGCCAAATATCCATGGGTAGTTTGGCTCACTTAGAGACACATCAAAGGTCGTTGGCCAACAAAGTTCACTGGTTGGCTAGTTTTGGAGTTCGTCTTGCGGACTCTAGTGAAGGAGGAGTAATTGTGCAAAATATGGTCTAATCATTGCTTGTTGTGGAAGTCAGGTAGAAGTAGTACGACAATCCATTGTTGGTACAATTGAAGGAGGGAATTTATAAACATAAGACCATGTCTTTTTCTCTTAGCATGGATGATTGTATGGTAAGGTACTAAGGGAGATTATGTGTTCCTGAAGTAGATGGTATTTGGGAAAGAATCGTTATCGAGGCTCACACTTCCAGGTATTCCGTGCTTCCAGGTTGTACAAAGATGTACCATGATCTTAAGGAAGTCAACTAGTGGAACGATATGAAGAGGAATGTAGCGGACTTTGTGGAAAGATGTCCACATTGTCAACAAGTAAAGGACGAACATCAAAAGTCTAGTGGGTTGGCATAGAACATAGAAATTCGGATGTGGAAATGGGAGATGATTAATATGGAATTTGTCGTGGGACGTCCTCACAGGACTCACAAGTTTGACTAGATTTAGGTGATTGTGGACCATCTCACAAAATCAGCACACTTCTTACTTGTTAAGGCTACTGAGACTGCGAAACAAAATGCTCAGTTGTATATGAAGGAAATAGTCAGGTTGCATGGCACTCCAGCTTCTATTATCTCCGATCGAAGGGCAGATTTCACAACTAACTTTTGGAGGAAATGTCAGCAAGGTTTGGGTACTCAAGTGATTCTTAGTACAGCTTTCCATCCACAGACCGACCGGCATGCAGAGCAGGCCATTCATATGCTTGAGGGTATTATGCGCGCTTGTGTTCTCGACTTTAAGGGTAGATGGGATGATCACTTGCCAGTCATAGAATTTGCCTACAACAACAGTTATCATGATAGCATTCAGATGGCATCGTTGGAGGCTCTATATGGTAGGAGATGTATATCTCCTATTGGATGGTTTGAGATTGGGAAGCAGAGTTGATAGGGCCCGAACTCGTGCATCAAGCTATGGAGAAGGTTAAGATCATTAAGGAATGGTTGAAAACTGCCCAAAACCGTCAGATGTCCTATCGGGATGTATGTAGTAGGGAATTGGTGTTCCAAAAGGATGATTGGGTATTCTTGAAGGTTTCCCCCATGAAGGGTGTAATGCGATTTAGTAAGATAGGAAAATAGTATCCAAGTTATGTCTGACCATAAAGAATTATTCATAGGATTGGTCAAGTGGCTTACAGGCTAGAACTACCTCTAGAGATGTCTTTAGTGCACCCGGTGTTTCATGTATCAATGTTGNTAGATCTCCTATTAGGTGGTTTGAGATTGGGAAGCGGAGTTGATAGGGCCCGAACTCGTGCATCAAGCTATGGAGAAGGTTAAGATCATTAAGGAATGGTTGAAAACTGCCCAAAACCGTCAGATGTCCTATCGGGATGTATGTAGTAGGGAATTGGTGTTCCAAAAGGATGATTGGGTATTCTTGAAGGTTTCCCCCATGAAGGGTGTAATGCGATTTAGTAAGATAGGAAAATAGTATCCAAGTTATGTCTGACCATAAAGAATTATTCATAGGATTGGTCAAGTGGCTTACAGGCTAGAACTACCTCTAGAGATGTCTTTAGTGCACCCGGTGTTTCATGTATCAATGTTGAAGAAGGTGGTTGGAGATCTGTCGCTTATTGTTCCAGTGGAGACTATAGACGTTAATGAGGAATTGACTTATGAAGAGATTGCAGTTACTATTCTTGATAGGTAAGTCCAAATTCTAAGAAACAAATAGATTTCCTTCTTGCAATTGTGAGCAAATGCAATAAGTTGGAAGGGATGAAGAAGGTGTATCCTCATTTGTTTGAGCAGCTATGTAGTTGTGTCGATGAAAAATGTTAAAAGCTAACTTTCTATAAATTATGTTTCCCATATACAACTTATGTTAAGGATACTCATTTTGTAATGTAATGTTTATGGCGTTGTGGTAGGTGTTATTTCCATGTTGTTTTACATCGTTGTGTTGTGGTTATGCTGTTAAGACTGGTTTTGGGATTCTCTGGCAGATGGATAGGCCCAATTACATGGGAGACTCTTGCAAAAGTTTTGGAAATTCAGGGAGTTAGGAAAGAATTTGGAACTGTTTGTGTGAGAAGTGACAGCAAGGCTCACATTGGATGCTAATTATGGATTTTGACCCTCATTCGAGGATGAATGATCCTAAGCGGGGATGGATGTGAGGCCCCATAAAATGTCACCAAAAAACTGGGTTTTTGGGGAGTTGAATAAAAATTGTTGCATAACACGGCATTTATACGATCCATTATGCGGCCGCAGACCGCAGATCAGCAGTGGAGTCAAGCAGAAAAATGGGCCAATTTTGGAGGTTGTTTTGCGGTCAACTATACGACCGCATAATCATTTTATGGGCCACACATCCGCCGCAGAACCAACATGAAGATTTTCGGAGGGAGATTCTGCTGCCTATTCTGTAGCTGCATAATTGATATGCGGGTCGTAGACTAGAGCAGAGCACACTAGTTTTTGAGACCGTTATTGCGGTCCATGCTGTAGGCCGCAGACCTGATCTGCGGTGCGCTCTACTACCATAGAGTTGAGTACGGAGGGTCTATTTTATAATTTTTAAAATATGACCCCATTTGATTAAAATCCATTGGGTATCGTTTAGAAGGCAAAGATCTTCAATTTCAAAGTGAGGGGAGTGCTTTAGAGAGAGAGGAGGAAGCTCTAAGTACTTTGTTCATCAACCCTTGCTCAAGATTTGAAATTCAACATGTAAAAATTGGAAGGTCATAATCTAAGAGGTAATATTCTACACTCTAGCCCTAGATTCGGGATTGGACTGAAAGTAGGTAATGATAAGTGTGATTCTTGAGTATTATTTATGCAAGCATGTACCATGAAGGTTGGTGGGAAGTTTATTGAGCTCAAATGGGTAAACATTGGGTTGTGGGATTAAGGAATCCACCATAGGAGAACGTTGAAACCTTAATGCACACCTAGTGCTTGATAAAATGTTCAAATGAGCTAAAACCCCGAATATCTTCCTAATTATGGTTCAAATTCGTCACGTTTCTAATAGATTGAAGTTGCAAGTATTCCTGGATCATTGTAGTAATGTAAGGAAGCACAAGCGAGGTATGTTGTCTAAACTCCTATTGTAGAATCGATTTCCATGATATCCTCGTAAGTTGCGATTATGGTTGGCTCAATTTCTTATTTCTCATGTTTTGAGTCCTTCCTAATAAAATTGATTATTCTAAAATAAGTCTTGTGTTGAAAGATGTATGCACTCAAAATGTGTTCCAAATGTTCCAATCATATTATGATTCCCTCCGAGAATGTAATCTAGTATGATCAATGTATAAAAGGTGTTGTGATTTAAAACCATGTTTCAATTGCAAGTTAGAATACCTAATTGTGGAAGAGATGCACAATGTCTTTAAGTTCTTCGTTTGATCATATGTGTACTTAAAGTCTTGATTTGAAATTCACTTATTGATAATAATCCTTGCTAACTCTTGAATGTTATAGAGGTGTGTATGAAATATGAAATACGGTCGACATGCCGAGAATGATATTACAATTGTGGCCACTAGTGCCAATGAAATAGGAATATATGTGAAAGAGTATGAATTGAGTTGTAAATCCTTTAAATAGTACATGCTTTGAGAGTATCGTTTAGTCACCCAGGAAGGGTAGGTCAAAATAACCTAACCCCGAAACTACACTTGCCAGTATAGGAGTGATTGAGGGGTAAATCCTCGTGTTGATTTGATGAGATAGTTTTCCCATTATATGGGATGAGATTGATATGTTGATATATTTCTCCTTGAATGGGATGAGATTATTGCTAGAGAGATTTGATATGATGCCGATGTCGCGCCTCGTTTTCCCCCAAAAAGTGGGTTTCGACGTGTGACAACTCTTTTAAGAAGGTATTAAAAGAGGAGAGTCGCCACCTAACAATGTTTAAGGTGCGTTAGAGCACCTATTTGCAAATAAATTTGTTTGACTAATCTACGTCACCAAAGATCGGGTAAGGGCTCAAGTTACCTCAAGGAGAAGGTGTTAGGCTCTCCTCGAGGTCCACAATTGTAGGTCCCGACTGAACTTAAGATTACGTGGATTATGATTAAGCTAGGTGATCAAATACACCAAGGAGTTCAGAAGTCACAGAACTTTATTACAACATGATTAATACAGATCCTAGTACGAATATAGGGATACGACTATTTAGATCTAATAACGACATACAAAGAAGAGGGGGGGGTCCTAAGTCTTTTAGCCTAAAGGATCACCCCGTGCAACATAAATAATACTTCGTAACTCCCTCAAGATGGGGTGATACTCATATTATTCAGCGTGCAGAGACTATCATCTCCTGTTACCCGATTACTGTCTTTAAGTTATTATCTAAAGCTCACTAGTTCAATTATAAGTCGTACCTTATGCGATCACTACCCGTCCCATACCTATGGTCCAGGAGGCGTTGGACCTCTATTTTGGGTAGTTCTAGACTTTACTTAGGCTGCTCAAAAAATGTCAAAACTAGGCGACAATTCAAAACAAATAGGACAAAACTTAAGGACAGTTAAAGGCTCAAGTTAGCCTCCGCAATTAGACAACAAATGCACGCAAATAGATTTATACGTTAGGCATTTAGACAGTTTCAGAATTGAGGAAGATTGAAGTCATTAAGTTCTATAGACATGGTTTCTATATGATCTGATCCAAATGTGCAAGCAGTTTCAGATGCAGGGCGCCACTTTAGACCTATTATTTCTAAATTGCCAGTTTGAGAGTATCTAATACTGCTACGTTGTTTATTGATATTACGAATTATAAGTTAATAAAACCTATATGCATGATCTCAAAGTGGTTTACACAGTAAGGGGTAGTAAAAATTATTGGAAATGCTCAGAATTACTCCTGCTTTCTAATGCTGGCGTGGCTAAGCAATAAACAGCGTTTGAAGAGTCCAGTATGAGTACTTTAGAGCAAGTAGTAACACCCTATAGGCAGGATTTCTAACGATTGGCGATTGGAACCGATTTTTTTATATTTAGCTCCTATAGGCATGTTTTCTACGTGCAATAGCGAATTAAATAATTAAAATCCTATAGGCATGATATATAATGAACATGGTGCAGTTATGCAAATTAAAGGACAGTTATTGGCATTTATTTCCTATATGCATGCTGTCTAGTGACACATAGCAGTACACATGGGAAAAAATAAAGCACTTATACTTTGATAGCATACAAGTTGTGTGAGTGTGGGATTTCCCTAATGGCTTGATTTCTAATAGTGTACATAGAGAGTGAACGACACATATAGCAAACACATCATTAAGTCGTATAGGCATGTTATCTACCCATCACATATAAATATTAAAATCTACCCCATTCCCTTTTACTAACAACCCTAATTTGTTTATACAAATATTATTACAGGCCTAATAATGAGTAAAGTAACAATGTTACATAACAGTGAACAGGCCCATAGTAGGCTCAAATAAATGCCCAGCATTGCCTAGGCCTTCAACATCTCCTACAGCATACCCAGGCCTTGATACATGACTCAAGGGTCCATAGAAGAATCCAAACCAATTTACTTAACCACAACACCAAGTGTTGCGCCACTTGAAAAAACCAAATTCAGACACACAGTACATGACGGGGGAAATGGAATAGTAGGAATAGTTTTGGAGGTTGAGGGAGTGACTAAGGACCAAGCCCTTGTATGTCAAAGTTGACAAGGGTCTCAATTGGACCCCGAGCAGTGCTCACACTAGGGAGGCAAACAATAGAACATAGGTAGCCTTGGCTTTTAGCCGGCTAAGAATGAAGGATTCAAAATAGCATAAGTAGCAAGTAAAGATGGTGGATAGTAATAGAGGGACAAAAGTTAGGTGATACACTTATAATTTAGGCCATTTAGGCACTTTATCAAACACCTAGTAGGCATGAATCTCTACACCTCTTAACAATAAAATTGGTTCATCTAACTACTACCATTTACNATAATACAACTTTGTGTATCTTGAAACCCATATCATATTCAGGGTGCTAGAATATTCTCATTTCGAGTTAAACTGATTTTTCCCTACATACCAAGAGGCTTACTATTGCCAAATAAGGTACGAATAGAATGAAACAATTGTTGATGTCCTTTTCATGACTCATTTCTTTTAAATCTCAAAATCATGAACATTTTCCCTACATTATCAATGCCTACAAGGCAACTCTATGACTCGTTTGTTGAACCGATGATGTCACCATAACGAATCACCATGTCAGCGCTATTGGTATTAACCTTCATGTCTCTTAGGATATAACCACCTGAAATGCCCTACTAGTACATTGATGGAATCTTGAAATAAAAATAATTGCCAGCCCAATCTCAGACCTCGTTTTTCCTATTTATAGT
>AWOL01S0023472.1:33584-43661 GCA_000715115.1 Nicotiana otophora | reverse complement strand
AACAACTAAGGGATTTACTTGAAAAAGGCTTTATTAAACCTAGTACATCACTGTGGGGAGCATCTGTGTTATTTGTGAGAAAGTAATATGGTTCCTTGCGAATGTGTATTGATTATAGGTAGTTGAATAAGGTGACGATCAAGAATAAGTACCCGCTTCCGAGGATTGATGATTTATTTGATTAGTTGCAGGGTGCCAAGTGTTTCTCGAAGATAGACTTGAGGTCTAGGTACCATAAGGTAAGGGTTAAGGAGAAAGATATTTCGAAGACAACACTCAGGACCAGATACGGGCACTTTGAGTTTCGTGTTATGTTATTCGGTTTGTCCAATGCCCCAGCAGTATTCATGAACTTAATGAACCGTGTGTTCAGACCCTTTCTAGATCTGTTCGTTATTGTATTTATCGATGATATATTGGTTTATTCCCGTTCAAAGGCTGAGCAGGCAAACCATTTGCGTACGGTGCTTAGAATTCTCCAAAAAAAAGAAGTTGTACGCAAAACTCTCTAAATGTGAATTCTGGTTGAATTCTGTTGCTTTCCTTGGGCATATTATTTCAGGTGAGGGTATCTGGGTGGATACCCAAAAGATTAAGGCAGTAAAGACTTGGACTAGACCCATGACACCGATGAAGGTTCGTAGATTCCTCTGTTTGGCAGGTTATTACAGGAGATTCGTAGAGGGATTTTCTTGTCTTTCATCACCATTGACAAAGTTGACTCAGAAGGGAGCTAAGTTTCAGTAGACTGATGCTTGCGTGCGGAGTTTCCAAGCATTGAAGGACAAATTAACTTCAACACCGGTTCTAATACTCCCATAGGGAACCGATGGTTATGCTATCAATTGTGCCACTTGGGGCGTTGAATTGGGTTGTGTACTGATGCAGCATGGTAAGGAAAGCTTATGCTTCTAGACAACTAAGAAAGCACGAGAAGAATTACCCGACCCACGATTTAGAGTTAGCCGCGGTGATTCATGTACTGAAGATGTGGAGGCACTATTTGTATGGCATTCATGTTGATATCTATACGTATCATAAGAGCCTTCAGTATATCTTCAAGCAAAAGGAATTGAATATATGCCAAAGGAGATAGTTGGAGCTACTGAAAGACTATGACGTTGATATTTTTACCATCCGAGAAAGGCGAATGTAGTAGCCGACGCTCTCAGCCGTAGATCTATGGGTAGCCTGTCATATTTATAGCCAGAGAAGAGTGGGATAGCCCATAGGATTCATCATCTAGCTAGTCTTGGAGTTTGATTACTGGACCCAGGTGATACCGGAGTTATTATTCAAGATACAACAACATCCTCTTTAGTAACTGAAGTGAAGGAACGCCAGTACGAGGATCATGTGTTAGCTCACTATTGGGATACAACCCCTTAGAAGGAGAAGACACTATTTGAGATTATAGGAGATGTGGTCCTCAGATATCAAGGACGATTATGTGTCCCTAATGTTGCAAGGCTACGCCGACAAGTTATGGGAGAGTCTCACTATTCTCGTTATTCTGTCCATCTAGGAGCAATAAAGATGTATCATAATATCAGGGAAATATATTGGTGGGACGGAATGAAAAAGGATATAGCGGAGTTTGTTGCTCAGTGCCCTAACTGCCAGCAGGTAAAGATTGAGCATAAAAAACCTGGTGGATTATTGCAGGCTATAGAGATTCCGACTTAGAAGTGGGAAATAATTAATATGGATTTCATCATAGGCTTACCTCGTACCCAGCGTAAGTTCGATTCTATATGGGTGATTGTTAATAGTCTTAAAACATCAGCCCATGTTTTGCCTGTTAGGACTATATATTCAGTAGAGGACTATGCAAGGCTTTACATTAAAGAGATAATACGACTTCATGGTGTCCCTATATCCATTATCTCGGATAGAGGTGCTCAATTTACAGCTAATTTCTGGAGGTCCTTCCAAAAAGGATTGGGGTCTCAAGTAAACCTTAGTACAACATTTCATCCCCAGACAGATGGATAGGGTAAGCGTACTATTCAGACACTTGAGGATATGTTACGGACTTGTGTGATAAACTTCAAGGGTAGCTGGGATGATCATCTGCCGCTTGTTGAGTTCCCGTATAATAATAACGATCATTCCATTATTCAGATGGCTCCATACGAAGCTTTTTACGGTCGAAAATGTAGGTCACCTATGATGGTAGGCTATAATCCCGTATTTTAGTCGCTTATTGCAATCTAATTTACTGCACTTTACTTATATTGAGCTTTGATTAGTAGTGTTTTACACTTATTGTGTGTTTTATGCCGTGTAGGAGTGATTCCGAGTTATTTAGATGTTACGGAGAAAATTCGAGCTAATTGAAGCTTTGAAGTCTGAGTAAAAGCCCAAGAGATTAAACTGGGATCGCGTTTGGGGGTCGAGTACCAAGTTCAGATGTCAAAAACTGGTAAAACGAATTACTCTACGAAAAATACACTATCGCGCTGCATGAAGAGGCGCGGTAGTGCAAAATATGCTCAGAAACTGATTTGCAACTCGTACTAGAAATTTCCACAAGCGCGTCGCATGCCGCGGTGCGGCATGTGGCGCGGTAGTGCAAATATGTTATAGTATGTTCCCAATTCCTCTAAAAAGAGTATTTTTCTCCGAGGTTTATTTGGGGATAGTTAAATACATGGGAAAACACCATTTATGTGACTTTTGACATATGTTCGACCTAAGGAGGCCAAGGAGACTAAGGAGGAGTTGGAAGAACACAAGCACAAGGATTTCATCATTTCTTCCTCACTCAAGATCCAGGTTTGGATTGTATTTATGTTTACCTATACTTTTGTTTCATTTGTGAAGAATTTCTCCATGTCTATGGAGTAGATCCTTTTGGGTTTTGATGGATTTGGTGTATTGATGGTTGTTTGTGGATTATAACTCTATTTTTATGTATTTGAATCATTTTGGAAGATTTAATTGTTGTATCTATGTTCACTTGTTCTTGTAATTGAGAGAGGCATAACTTGTGATATATTTGCACTATATTGTTGGTTGAGTTCATAGATGTTTCTAAGTAATCGAAAGAGGCTACTTAAATCCTTGATTATACCTAGTTAGGAGGATAATCGTAAGAGGTTCTCCTAAAGACCAATCCATTACGAATTCTTGCATATCTTCACCGAGCTTAAATTGGTTCATATTGTGAGGTTGAAACTTAATCGAGAGAGGAGTTTCTACTAAACATTTGTACTGACAATTAAGTGAATTCGAGAGACTCATTTGAACATTAGAAGTGAATTATCTAGAGTTAAATCTCAAACAATTATCTTGCACTTATTCCGTCAAACCCTATTTTTTCCCATTGATAACTTCCTTACTTACGTTTGTTGCGATTGTCATTTGTCAATAGCTGTAGATTTTAGATTATTAATGATATGAACCTCAACTATTGATCCTCCTGAATAGCAATCTAGATACAAACTACGAGAATATTGTTTAAATCCAATCCCTAAGGACACGATATTATACTATACTATCTTTGACTAGCGAGCACAATTTAAGTGTGTGTTTTGTGCTTGTCAAATTTTGGCGCCGTTGCCGGGGATTGGCAATCAATAGTGTTTGAAATAATTTGTAGTGCTAGTTCAGAAATTAGCTTTTAATTTTTATTTTTTAGTTTTGTTATGTTAACTTCTCTTCAAGATTTCTTTTGTTGAAGAAATATTGAAGAGCATATTCTTGATACCGAACTCTAAATGTTGTAAAGATGGAGTACAACCAGCCTAAGAAAACGGTTGAAGAGTTACCATATGAATATTGTCAGTGGTCTGCTATGTGTTTTAAATGCGATAGAAATCATCTATGATTTGATATTCAAGCAGGTAGGTATTCTTCCTATGGTTCATCTTTTGAACACTCTCACTTTGTCTCTAGTCCGTACAGGCATGAGGATTCATATGGGTACAATTCTGACTCTGGTTGGGATGAATACCCTTATTATGACTGGAATGAAAGCGAAGTGAGACAACCACCTCAAGGTGACAATGATAGTTTAGAAGAGCTTATGTACAAGTTCATAAATAAGGTGAGAGAGATATTTACACAAGATGATGAAGCCATTAACAACCTAACAATGCAAATGAGTCAAATAATAAGTACACTTTCAAAAAGCTCATTGTATTGTGATGGTGAACATATGGAGGAGACAACCACTGAGAATGAGCCTACCCGAGATGATGAACATCTACAGAGAGAGTTTTTCACTCTACAAAAGGACTCTGTTTCAACTAAAATGATGAAAACTGAGGCTTTGGTTGATTATGAAGCAATACAAGAAGAGTTCAAACCCCCATCCACCTATCCACAATTGAAATTTTTAGTAGAAAAAAATGAAAAACAAATGGTCTTGGACTTATCAGAGGAGTACTCACATGACCTTTCTTCTTCAAATTCTTATTCTAACCTTGATCATGTGAATTTCATTTTTGGGGATTTACAGGAATATACATGGATTGATCTTGTAAATGAATGTAGAAACTAGCTGAGTATGATCATACAAGAACAATCCACCGCTCAAAATGAGGCCAAGAAAGAAAGAAAAGAGCGGGTCTTTCAAACATCGCTAAAGGACTTTGTCCTGATGAGCTCCATAAGGAATTCCGAGGAGCGAAATCGAAAAATGCATTTAGAATTAGGGGCGAAGTTCACAAGTTCTCGGAAATGAAAAAAGTCTATGGGAGTTTTCTTTACCTCTTGCTTTTTATTTTTGTATCATGGGGTCATGCCATAATTTAAAGTGTGGGGTGGGGATGTAAATATGTAAATAACTGTTTGTTTTCGTTTCTTGTGTGTGTTTTCGTTTCTTTTGATTGAAATTTTTTAAAGCCGAAGAAAATAAATAAATATATATATATATATATATACTATTTTCTTTAGGTAGTATAATAATTCCCCCTTGGGTTTTCTTTGTGCTATGGTTCTTTTCCAAGGGTTTTATTTGAACCGGGTGTAGTTATTTTTTATTTTATTTTATTAGGAGTAGGAAACCTTGTGTTGTGATTTTAACTGAAAGAAATATCTCTTGACTTAATTATACCTTGAGAATAATAAGTGCTTTAGTTGTGACGCTTAGGCTAAGTTTTGTTACTCTTGTATAATCACCTTAAATTGTATGGTCTTAACTTTGTTTAACTACTTTGATTAGAGTGTCTTGATGAGTCAGATACTGAGTGAATTATGTGCCATGTGTGTGTGTGAGGTTTGTATATTTTGTGCATTGCATTTGATTTCTAGAACTTGCCCCGTGTGTTTGCAAAGCGAAATAACATATTTGTTCAATTTTGGAAGTGATATAGGCGTTTCTTTGTTGAGCCAGCTATATATTTTACCCACCAAATTGTTATGCATCGTAGTTAATCCCATTGAGCCTGTAATCTTGTTTATTTGGTAACCACATTACAAGCCTTACCCTTTTGTTTGAATTGACCATCTATTTGAACCATTTACCTCTCGTGAGCACTTGAAATTGGTATGAACTTTGTAAAAGTTGAAGTGTGGGGTGGTTGGTTTGGCTTTTGAGTGGAACTATTGAAATAAGAAGAAAGGTGCACTGTTGTGAAAAAGTATGAGCCACTTGAATCGAAAAAGAAAATGAAGAAGAAAATAGTTTATATTCATTGATAGTGGTAACTCTTGATGTATTTTTGCTTCAAGAAGTTGGGAGTTGACATGTACGGATGTATAGGTGGAGTTATGGTTTGGCATAAGTGTGGGGTTTAAGGGTTAAGTATATGTATTAAAATTGCTTAAGGAGGTGTAGTTACTCTTATATCTAAATGTATCTTATGCGTCCTGCAACCTACGTTACAACCAATTAAAGTCCTACTTGATCCTTGACTGAATAAGCTCGATTAGTAGAGTAGTATACTACGGGCAAGCCTATGGAGAATCTTTTGTGGCATATGAATATTGTTTCTGAGAGTGAGTGAATTCTTTCTATCTTGAGTCCCTAATTATTCTTAACTTTTATTTTGTGTGGAACTACTCTCTATTGTCGGGTGAGGGCACTTGATTCATGAAGGAAAGGTATTGTCATTGACCTCTGTGTTAGAGTAAGTGAGCAAGTTGTGAAAAATGCGTGGTGCTTTTGAGTTAAATATTGAAGCGCGAATGTTACGATATTGTGCTTAATCTTTTTTATTATTCTTGGTGTGTTGAGTTAGGAGAGTTGTTTAAACATGTCGTGTCTATGTGAAGTGTAGTTTGATTGCTCGAGAACGAGCAATGGTTTAAGTGTGGGGTGTTGATGGTAGGCTGTAATCCCGTATTTTAGTCACTTATTGCACTCTAATTTACTGCACTTTACTTATGTTGAGCTTTAATTAGTAGTGTTTTACACTTATTGTGTGCTTTATGTCGTGTAGGAGTGATTCCGAGTTATTTAGATGTTACGGAGCAAATTCGAGCTAATTATAGCTTTGAAGCCTGAGTAGAAGCCCAAGAGATTAAACCGGGATCGCGTTCGGGGGTCGAGTACCAAGTCCGTATGTTAAAAACTGAAAACATGAATTACTCTATGAAAATTACACTGCCATGCCGCATGGGGCACCACATTGGGCGGCACGACAGTGCAAAATATGCCCAGAAAATAATTTGCAACTCGTACTGGAAATTGTCACAAGCACGTCGCATGCCGCGGCGCGGCATGCGGCGCAGTAGTGAAAAATGTTAGAGTATGTTCCCAATTCCGCTTAAAAGGGTATTTTCATCCGGGGTTTATTTGGGGATAGTTAAATACACGGGAAAAATACCATTTCTGCGACTTTTGATAGATTTTCGACCTAAGGAAGCCAAGGAGGCTAAGGAGGAGTTGGAAGAACACAAGCATAAGGATTTTATCATTCCTTCCTCACTCAAGATCCGGACTTGGATTGTATTTATATTTTTCTATACTTTTGTTACATTTATGAAGAACTTCTCCATGTCTATGGAGTAGATCCTTTTGGGTTTTGATGGATTTGGTGTATTGATGATTGTTTGTGGATTATAACTCTATTTTTATGTAGTTGAATCATTTTTGGAAGATTTAAATTTTGCATCTATATTCACTTATTTTTTTAATCGAAAGAGGCATAACTTGTGATATCTTTGCATTATATTATCGGTTGAGTTCATAGATTCTTCTAAGTAATCGAAAGAGGCTATTTGAATCATTGATTAAACCTAGTTAGGAGAATAATCGAAAGAGGTTTACCTAAAGACCGACCCACTACGAATTCTTGCATATATTCACAATGCTTAAATTGGTTTATATTGAGAGGTTGAGACTTAATCGAGAGAGGAGTTTATACTAAACAATTGTACTGATAATTAAGTGAATTCGAGAGATTCACTTGAACATTAGAAGTGAATTATCTAGAGTTAAATCTCAGATAATTATCTTGCGCCTATCCTATCAAAACCACATTTTCTCTCATTGATATCTTCCTTTGCTTAGGCCTTGCTTCGATTGTCATTAGTTAATTAGCTCTAGATTCTTGATTAATTTTAGTATTAACCACATAAATCTAAATTTTTGATCATCTTGGATAGCAATCTAGCTACAAACTACGATAATACTGTTTAACTCCAATCCATGTGGACACGATATTATACTATACTATCTTTGGCTAGCGAGCACAATTTAAGTGTGTGTTTTGCGCTCGTCAATACACAAAATCCATCAATACACCAAATCCATCAAAACCCAAAAGGATCTACTCCATGGACATGGAGAAGTTCTTCACAAATGTAAATAAAGTATAAGAAAACATAAATTCAACCCAAACCCAGATCTTGAGTGAGGAAGGAATGATGAAATCCTTGTGCTTGTGTTCTTCCAACTCCTACTTAGCTTCCTTATCCTCCTTAGGTCGAAATCTATCCAAAAATGCCTCTAAAATGGTGTTTTGGTATATTTAAGCTGCCCCAAAGCAAACCCTAGACGAAACATACCCCTTTTTAGTGGAAATGGGAAGATACTCTAAGAATGTTGCACTACCGCGCCGCATGCCGCAACGCACCATGAGGCGCGCTTGTGCAAAATTCCAGAACGTTTTACAATTTGAGTCCTGGCCATATTTTACACAGTCGCGCCGCACCATGCGGCGCGACAGTGTAGTCTACTTAGAGTAGTTCATTTCTTTACAGTTTTGACATGCGATTTAATTCCTTGGGCTTCTACTCTGACTTTAAAGCTCCAAATAGCTTAAATTAGTTTCACAACATCTACATAACTCGGAATCACTCCTACAAGGAATAAAACATACAATAAGTGCAAAAACACTACCAATTAAAGCTCAACACAAGTAAAGTGCAGTGAATTAGAGTGTAATAAGCGACTAAAATACGAATTATAGTCTAATAATAGCTATAAATCCAGTATTTAAATGGCTCCATACGAAGCTCTTTACGGACGGAAGTGTAGGTATTACCCAATTTCACCTATAGGTCGTGATGGCGCCCAACTTCACAGCTAGGCAAGCCAACTAGTGAATTAAACTTATATTATCCCTTCAAAAAAATTTCGAATAACTAAACTCTTCTTAATTGCAATATTTAAGAAAAATACAACGGTTCTGAATAAATAAAAATCAAGAAAAATACTTAAATCCACAATTCTACTAATGTGTGTGCCAAGACATGGTGTCACAAGTGCATGAGCCTCAACTAGGAAATATGATAAATGCAACATCTGTCTGGAATACAAATTAGACAGGAGTATGTAAATAACACTGATGGAGACTTTATATGCTGCAGATTCGTAACATGGAAATGCAGCTCACCGTAAGTTCCCGCAATAGCTTCTCCTCTGCGCCCAAAAGATCACTAAACATATATGTACCTGCACAAAAATGTGCAGCAAGCATAGCATGAGTACGTAAACAACATGTACCCAGTAAGTATCAAGTCTAATCTCGAAGAAGTAGTGATGAGAGGTCGACTTTGACACTCACTACGGGTCAATAATATTAAAAATATAAATCTTTAAATAAGCATGATTTATGTGATCAACAATGATTTCCTTAACAAGCAAAAATAATTATTTCCTTCAACTTCAATAAATTTTCAATTTATCAATTAGCTTCACAAGCTGCAATAAATGTCAAGGTATCGTGTAATTATTATTATTAAGCACGATTTCTGTCGAGGTCGTATGACCCAATCCAGAGTGTCGTGTACACTGCCGAGGGACGTGCGACATGATCCATAATGCATCTATACTGCCGAGGCATTCGGCCCGCTCCACAAAAAAAGAGGACATTTTCTTATGAATTTCCGGAATGAGAAGTTATTATAAGGCTGACACATAAGGACGTACAATTTATATTAACAATCAAGTAATTTGCACAAAAATTCAAGTATGTAAAATTTCAGTATTTTACTATTTCCTCTAACAATTTCCAATATAATTCCAGTACTTTAATTAAATAAAGGATGCAATTGTCACGACCCGAAATTTCCCATCGACGGGACCATGATGACGCCTAACATTTCACTTGCTAGGCAAGCCAACGTTAGAGAATCATTAAACCCATTTCCTTATTCCCATTCAGTAATTAACAATAATCAACTAAGATGAAATATAATAAGTATGGAATATCATAAAACTGTATTAATTACTACCACCCGGATCTGGAGTCACAATTCACGAGCATTCTAGAATTTACTATAAGTAATAGTCTAAAAGAAATACAACTGTCTGAATGAAAGAAACAATAGAACAGAAAAGATAGACAGGAACTTCAAGGTCTGTGAACGCCGACAGATCCACCTTGAGTCTCCGGACAGCGTACCAATAGCAAAATCTCGATCAACCCGAGGCGGTATCAAAATATGCACAGAAAGTGCAGAGTGTAGTATCAGTACAACCGACCCCATGTACTGGTAAGTGTCGAGCCTAACCTCGACGAAGTAGTGACGAGGCTAAGGTAAGGCACTTACAAATCAACCTGTACAATTTAACAGTGTATATACAAAAAACAGAAATGAAGAACTAAACAGGAAATGTCGGGAGGGGAACATACTGAGGGGAATACAAGATAAAGAACTACAACAGAATGATCACCGGAG
>AWOL01S0023472.1:0-14770 GCA_000715115.1 Nicotiana otophora | reverse complement strand
TATATATATAAAATTTGCACAAGTAATTCATGCTTTGTGTCCTAAACTACCCGGACTTTAGCATTAATAGTAGCTACGCACGGACTCTCGTCACCTCGTGCGTACATAGCCCCCCACAATTAGCAAAAGTTATTAATTTAATTTTCTATGGGGTAATTTACCCCTCACAAGATTAGACAAGAGGCTTACCTTGTCGCAAAGCCCATTTTCCGTTTACCACGTCGCGTTTATTTCTCATTTCGATTCCAAAAACTCCGAAGCTATCCAAATATTATACAAAATAGTTAATACATGTTCAATAATTAGAATTTAGGCTATTAATTAAATTACCCTAACCAAAATAATAAAATTCCTAAAATTCACCTCGGGCCCACGTGCCCGGATTCTAGAAATATTTGGATGAAAACATTACCCATAATCTCAAGAACTCATATGTATAATTTCTACCCAATTCCACAACCATTTTCGTGGTTAAATTCTCGTTGTTTTATAAAATCTAGGTTTTTCATCTAAATCTTTGATTTCTAATATTTACTAGTTATAATCTACCTATAATCTATGTATTTAACTCAAAGGGTGTGGAATTAACTTACTTTCAAATTTCTAGTTGAAATCCTTTCTCAAAAAGCTCCAAAGTCGCCCAAAATATGGAGGAAACAAATCAAAAATGGCTCAGATTCGCCCCTTTTTAACATTCCGCCCGAACAACTTTTTTTGCACCTGCGGAGGACTACCGCACATGCGGAAATTCCTCGCTGGTGCGAGTTCCACTCGCCTGGGCCAAGGTCGCATCTGCGCAAAACTTTTCGCACCTGCGCGTTCGCAGGTGCGCCCAAAGTTCCGTACCTGCGATGGCAGGCCTTCTTTCCCCCTTCCGCTTCTGCGATTGAAGCTCGCATCTGCGAGGGTCACACCTGCGGCTGGCCAAGCGTAGGTGCAAATGTACCAGAAGCAGAAAGCTTCAACATTTTTCTCCCAAGTCCGAAGTTGGTCCTAGCCTAGTCCGGTTAATACTCGGGGTCCCCGGGGACCCGCCCGAACATACCAACAGGTTTAAAATTATCCAACGGACTCGCTTAAACTCACGGAATGTGTAAAACAACATCAAATATAAGAATCACACCTCAAACCAAATTGATTTAACTTAGAAATTTCAAATTCTTCAAACTTACCCCGAATGCGCCAAAATATACTTATACTACTCTGAATGACACCAAATTTTGCGTACAAGTCTTAAATCACTATACGGAGCTATTCCCAGACTCGGAATTCCCAACAGACCTCGATTACTCCAAAACCTATTCCAAACCAATTTTAAAGAACTTTAAACCTTCAAATAGTTGATTTTCACAATTAAGCGCCAAAACGCTCCCGGGTTATCCAAAACCCGATTCGAACATACGCCCAAGTCTGAAATAATCATACGAACCTATTGGAACCGTAAATCCTGATTTCGAGGTTGTTTTCTCAAAATATTGACCGAAGTCAAACTTGGCCTTTTAATGTTAACTTAAGGAACCAAGTGTTCCAATTTCAACCCAAACACTTCCAAATCCCGAACCAACCATCTCCGCAAATCATAGATCATTAAAAACATATTCGGGAAGTTTTATTTAGGGGAACAAGATTCTAAAAGTTGAAACGACCGGTTGGGTCGTTACAGGTATGCTCCCACTATTGTATCTAAGATGGAGGATCGGGTTCACCGGTTCGTGATGGGGTTGGAGCCGTACCTGCTTAACGACTATATGTCGGTCTCACTTAAGCCAGGCATGGATATTTATCGTATGCAGGCATACGCTCAGGGTGTAGAGGAGCGTAAGCAGAAGCAGAGGGTTAATCGTGAGCATGATAGGGGGCAGATTAAGAGAGCGAGATCTTCGGGTCCTTCTAGTGAGTTTTGAGATGGTCAGAGACAACAATACCCGAGGTATCCGTCCCAGCCATCGGCTAGTGCACCCCCTTAGGTTTCTCGTAGGGGATTTGATTGTTTCATACATTCCCAGTCAGAATTCTACGGCCTCTAGTTCTCAGTCTAGGGGTGAGTCAAGTCAGAGGAGGCCGCCCTTGACACGATGTGCTCAGTGTGTTAAGCAGCATGTCGGGCAGTGCCTCATAGGGTTGGGTGTTTATTATACTTGTGGTTATCCAGGCCACGTTATGAGAGATTGTCCGACCAGAGGTGGTGCAGGTATAGTTCAGCCAGCGAGATCTGTAGCTAGTTCGTCATCATCAGTACGCCCCCATGGGCAAGGTTCACAAGCACCAATGGGTCGTGGTAAAGGCAGAGGTAGAGCATCTAGCTCGAGCGGTCCTCAGAACCCCATTTATGCATTAGCAGGTCGATAGGATCAGGAGTNAGCAGGTCGACAGGATCAGGAGTTCACCTGATGTTGTTACAGGTATATTATCAGTCTCCTCATATGATGTATATGCATTGATTGATCCAGTTTCCACCTTATCGTATGTCACTCTGTTGGTTGCTAGTAAGTTTGGGATAGAACCTAAGTTGATTAAACCTTTTGAGGTGTCCACACCTGTTGGGGATCCATTAATATCTAGACAGGTATATAGAGACTGTATAATAATAGTTCAGAATCGTTCTACAGTAGCATACCTGATTGAGTTAGATATGGTAGAATTTGGTGTTATAATGGGTATGGATTGGTTGGCTTTTTGTTATGCTAATGTTGATTGTAAATCAAAGATGGTTAGGTTCCAGTTTCCAGAGGATCCTATTTTGGAGTGGAAAGGTAATACGGCATCGCCGACATGTAGGTTTATTTCCTATCTCAAGGCACGGAAGATGATTAGAAAGGGCTATATTTATCACTTAGTTTGGGTTCAGGATGTAAAAGTAGAGTCACCAACTGTTCAGTCTATCACAATCGGGATTTGACGGTTCCAATAGATTCGTATGATGATTTTGGACTTGGGCGTATGTTCGAATCGGGTTTTGGATGATCCGAAAGCGTTTCGGCGCCTAATAGTAAAGGTTGGCTCTTTGAAGGTATTAAAGCTCTTTAAATTTGGGTTGGAGTAGGTTTTAGTGTTATCGAGGTCTAATTGGAATTCCGAGATCGAGAATAGCCCCATATGGTGATTTAAGACTTGTACGCAAAATTTGGCGTCGTTCCGAGAAGTCTAAGTATGTTTCGGCGCATTCGGAGTTAGTGGGAAGAACTTGAAGTTCATATTTTGATTCAATTTGGTTTGGTGTGTGATTCTTAGTTTTGATGTTGTTTTACACATTCTGAGGGTACGAGAGAGTCCGTCTTATGATTTCAAACTTCTTGGTATGTTTGGATGGGGCCTCGGGTGCCCCGGAGACAATTCGGACGGTGCGCGAATTGAGTTAAAATTCAATAGGGCAGCTGGTGCACCAGTTCTGGTGTGCCGGCACCTGCGAGCTTTGGGCCGCAGGTGCGAGCCCGCAGATGCGGGATTTTGGCCATAGAAGCGTCTTGGAGCCTTTGGCCATGGCCTGCAGAAGCGACCCCGCTTCTATGATGAGAAGCCGCAGAACTGAGACCGTAAAAGTGGAAACACGTCTGCAGATGCGGCCAGCACTGGTCCTGTGCAGTTCCACAGAAGCGGGCTTGGTGTCGCAGAAGCGGTACCACAAATGCGGCCCCCTGACCACATATGAGAAAATCACAGAAGTTAGAACACTTCATTTAAGTCGAGACTTAGGCATTTTAAGCTCATTTATTGCATTGCTTGGGCGAGTTTTGGAGATCTTAGAGAGGGGTTTAAACCTAAAACTTTGAGGTAAGTAATATTTACACAATGTGAGTTAAATGCATAGATTATGGGTAGATTTAACATGTAAAATTAGTAAAATCATGGGTTTAGATGAAAAACCTAGATTTTTGATAAAAACGGGATTTAACCACGAACATGGTTATGGCATTTAGTGAAAATCATATATTTAAGTTCATGAGGTGATGGGTAACAACTTTCTTCAAATATTTCTGAAATCCGGGCACGTGGGCTTGGGGATGAATTTTAGAAATTCTTCAATTTGGGGATGTATTGATGATTTTATATAACATTTGACTAGTTTCGAGTCGTTTGGCACCGAGTTGAGGGTTTAAAGCTCATTTGTGGACTGGAAAGTAAGCTTTGAGACGAGGTAAGTCTCTTTTCTAACCTTGTAAGAGGGAATTAACCCCATAGGTGAGTTGGATTAATATATGCTTCTATTTGTGGGGGCTATGTACGAACGAGGTGACGAGAGTCTGTGCGTAGCTACTAATTATGCTTATGTCCGGGTAGTTTAGGACCCAAATCATATTATACTTGCGATGTTTGCACCCTACTTCTTAATTTGAGTGCTTAAATCATATTGGGACTTGATAGAGGAATTGTAAAAGGTCTAATTTCATTTACTTGAGTTTTGGACGAGTTACTTGACTGTTAATAAGAATTGATGCTTCTTTGAATATTATCCTCTTAATAATCTTTGAATCGGTTGTTTTCTCTTCTTGTGGAGCAGGCCGAACACCTCGGCAGTAGAATAGATGCATCTATGGTTCGTGCCATTTGACCCTCCGCAGTGCATAATTTCTATATTTGTATGTTGGATCGGGCCGTACGACCTCGGCATAATTTGTGCGTAATAAATTCTTGGAGCCCAATTATAATTGATATTGTTTCATTGGCTTGAGAGATTAATTTGTTAAATGATGGAAATTTATTTGGGATTTACCCTTGGTGAAAGAATTGTTTATTTATTTCTTGTTATTGAGCTTTCAGTTATGTTTATATAGCTCATGCTTAAATTATAAATTCGGTATTTTATTGTTAGCCCATAGTAAATGTCAAAGTCGACCCCTCGTCACTACTTTTTTCGAGGTTAGACTAGATACTTTCTGGGTACATGTTGTTTATGTACTCACACTACACGTCTGCACAAATCGTACAGGATCTGAGGCAGGTGCATCTGGTTATTAGTCCGGCGCGCATCCTTGATTTCCACGAGACTCTGCGGTGAGCTGCCTTCCGAGCGCGATCTACAGCACCCGAAGTCTTCCTTTTGATTTTACTTTCTGTCTATTTCACTTCAGACAATAGTGTAGTATTTTTGTATATTTTACTAGTAGCTCATACACTTGTGACACCAGGTCTTGAAAATTATGCTAGTAGACACATGATGATTTTTGGATATTTACTAATCTCATTTGTTCTTAAAATTATTTATCTCCCATTTTATTTAAACCTTTACTTCCTATTTATGCACTAATAATAAATCAGCTATTTCTAAAATATTTAAAGAAACAATCACATGGTTAGTTCATTGTTGGCTTGCCTAGCGGTAACGTTGGGCGCCATCATGCCCTATAGGAGAAATTGGGTCGTGACAACATGGTATCAGAGCATTAGGTTCACGTAGCTCTCACAAGTTATGAGTAGGCCTAATAGAGTCTTGCGGATTGGCGCGAAGACGTTCGTACTTATCTTCGAGAGGCTATAGGGTGTTAGGAAAATATTCTTTCTTCATCTCCTATTGTGCAGTTGATGTTATACTAAATATCCTTCTCTTATTCTCTCATAGATGGTGAGAACGCAAACAACAAATGTTCCATACCCGGGAGGAGCTGGTCCCCCTATTGCTAGAGGCCGAGGAAGAGGCCGTGGGAGGGCACCGGCCCGAGGTAGGGGATGAGGATGTACTAGAGTTGCTCCAGCTATGCCACTAGTGGATCCAGTGGAGGATCCTATTATTGAGGAGCATGGGCGAGATACCTGTGACAGAGCTAGCCCCGGTAGATTTCATGTCAGCATCGGGTTTCCAGTAGGTCATGGGTCGTATACAATGGTTCATGGATACTATGACCCATACTGGTTTATTTCCAGCACACCCAACCATATATCAGGCTAGAGGGGGAGCACAGACCCCTACTGCTCAGGCTCTTGGGCATGCAGCTGATGTATATCAGCGCACACTACCCCTGGATGGAGCCCATCCAGTGGCAGCAGCCGTACCTGAGCCCAGACTAACTGTGGCCGGCGAGCCGCAGAAGCTACTGGACAGATGGACTAGGATACACCCTCCTATCTTTAGAGGTGAGTGACATGAGGATCCACAGGACTTCATTGATCGGTGATGGGACAGACTGTACAACATGAGGATATTAGAGACCCACGAGGTGGATTTTACTACAATCCAGCTGGAGGGCAGGGCTCGTAGATGGTGGCGGTCTTATCTTCTTGGCAGACCAGGAGGTTCTCCTCCTTTGACTTGGGATCAGCTTACATGCCTTTTCTTGGATAAGTATATTCCACCCTCCCAGAGGGAAGAGTTGCGGTTTCAGTTTGAGCAGCTCCAGCAGGGTCAGATATCAGTGATCGATTATGAGGCGAGATTCTCTGAGTTGTCTCGCCATACACTTATGATACTTCCTACTGAGGCGGAGAGGGGACAGAGGTTTGTTGCGGGGTTGCACTCTGGTATTCAGATAACTATGGCCCGAGAGGTTGAGATGGGGACTTCTTACCAGTTAGTTGTGGAGATAGTTCAGAGGATTGAGGGTTATCGTCAGCAGGGCCGAGATCAAATACCGCGGGACAAGCGGTTTCGTTATTCCAGAGGGTTTAGCGGTGCTCCGTCTAGGGGCAGAGGTCAGTTTGGGAAGGGTCAGCCTAGTAGGCCCACATATCCAGTACCACCACCTCCTTGGGGTTCTCTAGTGTGACCTTATTTTAGCGACATGATAGAGAGTTCCTGCCACCCACCAGCTATTCAGGGTTCCTCCAGTGGGTATTCAGGCCATCAGGATCATACTTCAGGTCAAAAGCCCACCGTACCGAGAGGTTGTTTCGAGTTCGGGAATTTCAGCTATGTGCAAAAGTTCTGCCCCAGGCTTCGGGACAAGGTAGTGCAACAGGGTTCTCAGCCTATGATTACAGCACCAGTAGCTGCACCAGCTGTCCGGCCGACCAGAGGCGGAGGGCAGGTGGGTAGGGGCCGTCCTAGAAGTGGAGGCCAGCCAGGTGGCACTCCAACTAGATTCTATGTTATCCCAGCCAGACCAGATGTAGTGGCCTCAGATTCTATGATCACAAGTATTATTACTATCTGCGGTATAGATGCTTCGATATTATTTGATCCCGGGTCTACCTATTCATATGTGTCATCTATGCTTGCTCATTTCCTAGATGTTCCTCATAAGTCCTTGTGTTCTTCTGTCTATGTGTCCACTCCGGTGGGCGATTCTGTTGTTGTGGATCGGGTCTATCGGTCCTGCATTGTTACATTATGTGGCTACGAGACTAGAGAAGATATTCTGCTACTTGATATGACCAACTTTGAGGTCATCTTGGGCATGGATTGGTTATCTCCATATCACGCCATCCTTGATCGCCATGCCAAGAATGTTACCTTGGCGATGCCGGAGTTGGCTAAATTGGAGTGGAAAGGTTCGTCTGTCGGCATATCTAGTCGGATAATCTCTTTTATGACGGCTCGACCCATGGTCGAGAAGGGTTATTTGGATTATTTAACTTATGTTCGGGACACTACCACAGAGACTCTAGTGATCTATTCAGTGCCTGTAGTCCGGGAGTTCTCTAATGTGTTTCCTTCTGATCTTCCAGGCATGCCCCCAGATCGTGATATCGATTTCTGCATTAATTTGGCTCCAGGTACCCAACCTATATCTATCCCTCCGTACCGTATGACTCCGAAAGAGTTGAAGGAACTGAAGTAACAGCTTGATGAGTTACTAACAAAGGGGTTCGTCATGCCGAGTTTATCACCTTGTGGTGCACCACTGCTATTTGTGAAGAAGAAAGATGAGACTATGCGGAGTGCATTGATTACCGCCAGTTGAACAAAGTCACCATTAAGAACAAGTACCGTTGCCATGTATTGATAATTTATTTGACCAGTTGCAGGGTGCTAGGGTGTTCTCTAAGATCGACTTGAGATCAGGGTACCATCAGTTGAAGATTCGGGATTCAGATATTCCAAAGACTGCTTTTCGGACTAGATATGACCATTATAAGTTTCTAGTGATGTCCTTCGGTCTGACTAACTCCCTGATGGTGTTTATGAATTTGATAAACAGAGTGTTCAGGCCGTATATTAATTCGTTTGTCATTGTCTTCATTGATGACCTCTTAATCTACTCGCGTAACATGGAGGAGCACGAGCAACATTTTAGAGTGGTGCTTCAGACCTTGCAGGAACATAAGCTATATGTTAAGTTCTCCAAGTGTGAGTTTTGGCTAGATTCTGTAGCATTCTTGGGGCATGTTGTATCAGGCGAGGGCATTAAGGTGGATCCCAAGAAGCTTGAGGTAGTTCAGAGTTGGCCTCGTCCTACAAGGCGACTGAGATCAAGAGCTTCTTGGGGTTAGCAGGTTATTATCGCCGGTTTGTGGAGGGCTTCTAGTCCATTGCAACACCTTTGACTAGATTGACCCATAAGGGTGCTCTGTTCTATTGGTCCGACGATTGTGAGGCAAGCTTTTAGAAGCTCAAGACAACTTTGACTACGGCACCGGTTCTAGTGTTGCCTTCTAGTTCGGGGATGTATACTGTGTATTGCGATGCTTCACATGTTGGTTTGGGTTGTGTGTTAATACAGGAGAGGCAAGTTATTGCATATGCTTCACGTCAGCTAAAGCCCCATGAGGAGAATTACCATGTACATGATTTGGAGTTGGCCGCGATTGTTCATGCTCTTAAGATCTGGAGGCATTATCTTTATGGGGTGTCTTGTGAGGTTTACACCAATCATCATAGCTTGCAGCATTTGTTCAAGCAGAGGATTCTCAATTTGAGGCAGCGCAGTTGGCTTTAGTTACTAAAGAATTATGATATTACCATTTTTTATCATCCGATCAAGGCGAATGTAGTTGCAAATGCCTTGAGCAGAAAGGCGGAAAGTATGGGCAGTTTGGCCTTCATTTCAGCAAAGGAGAGGCCACTAGCCTTGGACATTCAGTCCTTGGCTAACAGACTTGTGAGGCTGGATATTTCAAAGCCCAATCAGGTTCTTGCATGTGTCATTGCCTAGTCTTCACTATTTGAGTAGATCAAGGCTTGACCATTTGATTATCCACACTTGTTGGTTCTCAGAGAGACGGTACTATAGGGTGGTGCCAAGGAGGTTACTATCAGAGAGGATGGAGTTTTGAGACTCCAGGATCGTCTATGTGTTCCTAATATCGATGGCTTGAGGGAGAGGATTCTAGAAGAGGCACACAGTTCTCGGTATTCTATTCATCCAGGCACTATGAAGATGTATCGTGACCTGAGGCAACATTATTGGTGGCGGCGGTTGAAGAAGGACATAGTTGAGTATGTTGCGTGGTGTCTAAATTCCCAGCAGGTTAAGTATGAGCACTAAAGGCCAGGTGGACTACTCCAACAGATGACTATACCTGAGTGGAAATGGGAGCGCATTACTATGGACTTCATAGTTGGGTTACCGGGGACCTTGCAAAAGTTTGATACAGTTTGGGTCATTGTCGACAGGTTAACCAAGTCGGCACACTTTATTTCGGTTGCGACTATGTATACTTCAGAGAGGTTGGCCCAGATTTATATTCAGGAGATAGTCCGGTTGCATGGTGTGCCTGTTTCCATCATATCAAATAGAGGCCCTCAGTTTACTTCTCATTTCTGGAGAGTAGTACAGAGTGAGTTGGGGAACCGGGTAGAGCTCAGCATAACCTTTCATCCACAGTCCGACGAGCAGTTGGAGTGGACAGTTCAGATCCTAGAAGACATGCTCAGAGCGTGTATGATTGACTTTGGAGGGCAATGAGATTGATTCTTTCCCTTGACCAAGTTTGCTTACAATAATAGTTATCAATCCAGTATCGAGATGGCGCCATTTGATGCTTTATATGATCGGCGATGTCGTTCTCCCATCGGATGGTTTGAGCCCGGCGAGGCTAAGTTATATGGTATTGATTTGGTTAAGGATACTTTGGAAAAGATAAAGTTGATTCAGGAGCGACTTCGCACAGCACAATCCAGACAGAAGAGTTACGCAGATCAGAAGGCACTTGATTTATCATTTATGGTGGCCGAGAAGGTTCTCTTAAAAGTCTCGCCGATGAAGGGGATCATGAGGTTCGGGAAGAAGGGGAAGTTGAGCCCAAGGTTTATAGGCCCATTTGAGGCATTGAGACGAGTTGGGGAGTTGCTTATGAGCTTGCTTTACCTCCCAGTCTATCGGGAGGTTCATCCGATTTTCCATGTGTCTATGCTCCGGAGGTATTATGCCGACATGTCACATGTGTTAGACTTCAACACGATTCAATTAGATGAGAGCCTGGGTAATGAGGAGGAGCCAGTTGCCATTGTTGATAGGCAGGTTTGTCAGTTGAGGTCCAAGAGCATTTACGCAGTAAAGGTTCAGTGGAGGGGCCAACCAGTTGAGGGGGCGACTTGAGAGTCTGAGGAGGACATTCAGAGCAAGTATCCATACTTATTCAGCACTCCAGGTATGATTCTAGACCCATTCGAGGATGAACGTTTGTTTTAGAGGTGGAGATTGTAATGACCCGATCGGTTGTTTTTCTTTCTAGAACCCCGCTCCCCTAAATAAGACTCCCCGTATGTGCTTTTACTGTTTTATTACTTGCGGGGATGGTTAGTTTGGGATTTGGAAGGGTTCGGGTTAAAATCGGAATACTTAGTTCCATGGTTTGGCTTTAAAAGGCTAAGTTTGACCTCGGTCAACGTTTTGAGCAAACGACCTCGGAATTGGGATTTGATGGTTACAATAGGTTTGTATGATGATTTCNGATGGTTCCAATAGGTTTGTATGATGATTTCAGACTTGGGCGTATGTTCGGATCGGGTTTTGGATGACCCGGGAGCATTTCGGTGCCTAATAGTGAAAGTTGGCTCTTTGAAGGTTTTAAAGCTCTTTAAGTTTGGGTTGGAGTAGTTTTTGGTGTTATCGAGGTCCAATTGGAATTATGAGATCGGGAATAGTCCCGTATGGTTNCTTTGGAAAAGATAAAGTTGATTCAGGAGCGACTTCGCACAGCACAATCCAGACAGAAGAGTTATGCGGATCAGAAGGCACTTGTTTTATCATTTATGGTGGCCGAGAAGGTTCTTTAAAAGTCTCGCCGATGAAGGGGAGCATGAGGTTCGGGAAGAAGGGGAAGTTGATCCCAAGGTTTATAGGCCCATTTGAGGCGTTGAGACGAGTTGGGGAGTTGCTTATGAGCTTGCTTTACCTCCCAGTCTATCGGGAGTTCATCCGATTTTCCATGTGTCTATGCTCCGGAGGTATTATGCCGACATGTCACATGTGTTAGACTTCAACACGATTCAATTAGATGAGAGCCTGGGTTATGAGGAGGAGCCAGTTTCCATTGTTGATAGGCAGGTTTGTCAGTTGAGGTCCAAGAGAATTTACGCAGTAAAGGTTCAGTGGAGGGGCCAACCAGTTGAGGGGGCGACTTGAGAGTCCGAGGAGGACATGCAGAGCAAGTATCCATACTTATTCAGCACTCCAGGTATGATTCTAGACCCATTCGAGGATGAACGTTTGTTTAAGAGGTGGAGAATGTAATGACTCGATCGGTTGTTTTTCTTTCTAGAACCCCGCTCCCCTAAATAAGACTCCCCGTATGTGCTTTTACTGTTTTATTACTTGCGGGGATGGTTAGTTTGGGATTTGGAAGGGTTCGGGTTAAAATCGGAATACTTAGTTCCATGGTTTGGCTTTAAAAGGCTAAGTTTGACCTCGGTCAACGTTTTGAGCAAACGACCTCGGAATTGGGATTTGATGGTTACAATAGGTTTGTATGATGATTTCAGACTTGGGCGTATGTTCGGATCGGGTTTTGGATGACCCGGGAGCATTTCGGTGCCTAATAGTGAAAGTTGGCTCTTTGAAGGTTTTAAAGCTCTTTAAGTTTGGGTTGGAGTAGTTTTTGGTGTTATCGAGGTCCAATTGGAATTATGAGATCGGGAATAGTCCCGTATGGTTATTTAAGACTTGCACGCAAAATTTGGTGTCGTTCCGAGTAGTCTAAGTATGTCTCGGCACATTCGGAGTTAGTTGGAAGAACATGAAGTTCATATTTTGATTCAATTCGGTTTGGGGTGTGATTCTTAGTTTTGATGTTGTTTTACGTGTTCCGAGGATGCGAGCGAGTCCGTCTTATAATTTCAAACGTGTTGGTATATTTGGGCGGGGACTTGGGGCCCCCGGAGGCCATTCGGATGGTACGCGAATTGAGTTAAAACTCAAGAGGGCTGCAGGTGCACCAGTTCTGGTGTGCCCGCACCTACGAGATTTGGGCCGCAGGTGCGATCCCGCAGATGCAAATTTTGTCCGCAGGAGCGGCTTGGAGCATTTGGCCATGGCCCGCAGAAGCGAGACCGTAAAAGCGGAAACACGTCCGCAGATGCGGCCAACGCTGGTCCTGTGGAGTTTCGCAGAAGCGGCTTGGTGCAGCAGATGCGCCCCCCTGACAATTTAAGTCGGGACTTAGGCATTTTGAGCTCATTTATTGCATTCCTTGGGCAATATTTGGAGCTCTTAGAGAGGGGTTTTCACCTAACACTTTAAGGTAAGTAATGTCTACACAATGTGAATTAAATACATAGACTATGGGTAGATTTAACATGTAAAATTAGTGAAATCATGGGTTAGACGAAAAACCTAGGTTTTTGATAAAAACGGGATTTAACCACAAAAATGGTTATGGAATTTACTAAAAACCATATATTTGACTTCATGAGGTGATGGTAACTACTTTCTTCCAAAATTTCTAGAATCCGGGCACGTGGGCCCGAGGATGCATTTTAGAAATTCTTCAATTTGGGATTGGGTAATCACTTTAATAGCTAGAATATGAACTTTTAAGCCTGTATTGATGATTTTATATAACATTTCACTAGTTTCGAGTCGTTTGGCACCGAGTTGAGGGTTTAAAGCACATTTGTGGACTGGAAAGTAAGCTTTGAGACGAGGTAAGTATCTTTTCTAACCTTGTAAGAGGGAATTAACTTCATAGGTGAATTGAATTAATATGTGCTTCTATTTGTGGGAGCTACATACGCACGAGGTAACTAAAGTCCTTGCGTAGCTACTAATTATACTTATGTCCGGGTAATTTAGGACCCAAATCATGTTATAATTGCGATGTTTTCACCCTACTTGTTGATTTAAGTGCTTAAATCATATTGGGACTTGATAGAGAAATTGTAAAAGGTCGAATTTCATTTACTTGAGTTTTGGACGGGTTACTTGACCGTTAATAAGAATTGGTGCTTCTTTGAATATTAGCCTACTAATAATCTTTGAATCAGATGTTTTCTCTTCTTGTGGAGCGGGCCGAACACCTCGGCAGTAGAATAGATGCATCTATGGTTCATACCATTCGACCCTCGACAGTGCACAGTTTATATATTTGTATGTTGGATCGGGCCGTACGACCTCGGCATAATTCGTGCGTAATAAATTCTTGGAGCCCAATTATAATTGATATTATTTCATTGGTTTGAGAGATTAATTTGTTAAATGATGGAAATTAATTTGGGATTTACCCTTAGTGAAAGAATTGTTTATTTATTTCTTGTTATTGAGCTTTCAGATGTGTTTATAGCTTGTCATGACCCAATTTTATTATAGGCCGTGATGGCGCCCAACACCGTTATTAGGCAAGCCAACACCATTGTTAGGTAAGCCGACACCGTTGTTAGGCAAGCCAACACCGTTGTTAGGCAAGCCAACACTGATCAACTAGTGATTTCCCGGTTAGATAAATTTGTAAACGATAGCGTTTTCCTTATTTGAAAAAAAGATTTAGGAGTTTGCAATTTTGACATAAATAAATGGAAGAAATTAGTATTAATCGTAATCATATGAGCAAAACCAAAACCATAAGTCTACTAGTGAGTGTGCCAAAATGTGGTGTCACAAGTATATGGACAATCTAGTAGAATATATAAAACAATGCTAATCTAGTGTCTGAAAGAAAATAGATAGAAAATAAAAGAACATAAGAGAGACTCCAGCTGCTGCAGAACGGCTCAAAAGGGCAGCTCATCGGGAAGTCTCGAGCTAGGAAATCAGTCTACGCGCCGGACTGGTGGCCAGATGCACCTGCCTTAAATCTTGTACAATCAAGTACAGAAGTGTAGCATGAGTACATACAAATATGTACCCAGTAAGTATCTAGTCTAACCCCGAAGAAGTAGTGACGAGGGGTCGACTTCGACACTCACTAGGGACAACAATATAATAATATATGATTCTAAATAAGCACGATACACAGATCTAACAATAAACTCAGAACAAGAAATAACTGTACAATTCTTCCATCATATCTAAGAAACCAAAATACTTCCTGTCACGTCCCAATTTCACCTATAGGTCGTGATGGCGCCCAACACTACAGCTAGACAAGCCAACTTAATAAATTAAGCATATACTGACAAAATTTAAAACCAAGAAAATAATAAAACCCAAATTCTACCAATATGTTTGCCAAAACCTGGTGTCACAAGTGTATGAGCATCTAGTAGATTATACAAAACTTCGAATACTGTCTGAAATAAAAATAGATAGAATGCAAATACAAGGAGAGACACTAGTAGCTGCAGAACGGCTCATAAAGTGCAGCTCACCACTATGCCCCTAATGTGGATGTAAGACGATAGGTCCCCCACTAGTACTTACCTCATGTCCTGCACAGAGAAATTGTGCAGCAAGTGTACTATGAGTATGAAAATAACGTGTACCCAGTAAGTATCAAGCCTAATCTCGAAGTGGTAGAGACG
>AWOL01S0023469.1:12475-38046 GCA_000715115.1 Nicotiana otophora | reverse complement strand
GAAGATGATCAAAGAGAATTTGGGAAAAGAGGAAGCGCAAAAGTGGAAAACATTAGATGGGAAAACTATTTATAAGGCATGGCAATTCATTTCTAGTGGTGGCCGACCACCAACTGACACATTAAATGCCTCGATAAAACCAAACCGATGGGATAGTTATCACGCACGTCATAGTCAAAGTCGATAGAGACGTCAGCATTGATTCGGTCGAACCTTAGGGAGATTATATCATTTCTCGTCATCTCCTTTCCAAGAAACGAGGGGGCTATCTGTATACGGTTAAAACCGGCCCTCGATCATGAAGATCGATCGAGGATGCCATCTCAGCCAAGGGGTATCTTCATAGAGAACCCGAACGAATTTCGAGATGGGGGACATCGAGCGTCGGGGCGCCCAAATCGACCAAGGCAACATCCGCCGACATAGGTCCCGAACATCGATGCCCGAAAGTGATCTCCAAGCTCGAAACCAAGGCCGAGGTTCTGACCCGACACCGAGCTCGAGTCAGTATCGAGCTCACAGGCAAAAGCTATTACAACCGCACCAAAGGAGATAATCTTGGCGGGAATTAAGGAGGAGACACACCATTATGGGTCCTCCACTAGTTATATTATTTTATTATGTTATTATAGATAAAATCGTGATCCTTGGCTATAAAAGGCAAGATAGATTGTAATAAAAGCAGGCTCCCTCAGATCAAGAATTCATCGTGTTTATCTTTCTAAGTTCACTAAGTATCTTTGTTCATCATTTTCTATTTTACGTCATAAATACGTGTATTATTATCTTCAGGTCAAAGGAACCTACTTACCCTTAGAACCATACATAAATTCAACGTTGTCCGATTTTTCGGGTAAACATCATTCAAAAGTCAAAACTTAAAAAATTATTACTATTTAGTTGTTAGTATTATTTAAACCTTCGCTGTACATATACACAACTAAATTTTCATTATAGATTTTAATCTTTTAGTTAGAACTTATAGTTTGGTAATGGAACTTGTCCAAAAGTTGTGGTGGGCATAAACAATTCCATGGTATATATGTATCAAGTTTAGAGCTATTGGGTACTTGGTTGGAAGCTTTGCGTGCCTGCTTTTTGGTATCATTATTTATTTTTATCAAGTAAAATATCATCTTTGGGATTAATATATTGCATGTAGCAGTTAATCGCTATTTGATTAACTGAAATTTTAAAAATTCTATATGACAATTCCTACGTCATTAAATAATGAGTTAATACCCTAAAATTCTCCTAAACTATCATGTTCCTACGTCATTAAAATCCCTAATAAACTATAATATTGTTGTCAGTTATCCAGCCTAAAACCCCCCCATAAACTGTAATATTTTTATCAGTTACCCACTTAAACTATCTAGTTCCCCCAAAACCCCTCTGAACTATATCCCCCTATATATTAAAAGCATATGTTGAATTCTTAAGGTTGCGTCTGTCTAATTATATTAACTTATAGCTTATACTAAATTTTTTTATGTAGTTCACATGAAGTATTACTCTCGGATAAGTGATAATTATTCTAGGAGGAGGCCAAAATAGTATCTAATGTAATAAATTAATTTTAAGTTTAACTGTGGTTGTCCTTTATATTAGACTCCAATTGAATAATTCCTTATTCACATTTACTTTGTGTTAAAAAAAGGCAGATAATGTTGCATTTATAAAAAATCATCTTATATTACATAAACAAGAGTATACAAAATAAAATTTCGCAAATTAGAAACTAATCGGCAAACAACTACATTCTCTAATTCTAAATTACACAAATAAGATTTAAGAGATTCAAATTTTTTCTCTACAACAAGGTGTTGGTTTAATAAGAAGATTTAAATGAGTTTTCTTTCAACAACATATATAAAAGACATGAAAGAAGACTAAAAAGGAAAGAAAATAAATTATTTCCAAGGAAACAAAAGAGGGAGAAATTTTTTCACAGGGAACATATATGGAGCACTAAAGAAAAAAGGTAAAAATTTTGAAGAAGAAGATGAAAAAAGTAAAAAAGAAAGGTGACAAATAAGGAAGAATGGTGGTTATAAAGGAAACAAGGAGAATATTTAAAACAATAACAAAGTTGAAAGAGGGTTGGGCTAATTAGCCATTATATTCTGTTAGGTGGAACATTTTGATGGTTTTTTTAGCCGCCGCGCGCTCCCAAGCAAACGTGTACACACGTTATGCCAGGTAAGCAACAAGAGAGTTTAAATATGTAGGGCAATATAGTTTAGAGGTTTTTTGGGAGTACCGAATAGTTTAAATAGGAAACTGACATAAACATAATAGTTTAAGAGGGTTTTAGGGTATTAACTCTTAAATTATTCATCCCATAACTAAGGGTGTTCATGATTCGGTTTGGATTGGTTTTTCCCTAAAAAGAAACCAAACCGATTTAGTTGGTTCTTCAAGTATTGGAACTAAACCAAACCAATTAAGTCAGTTTTTTATCGATTCGGTTTTTGTCAATTTTTCGATTATTTATCGATTTTATTCTTAAATATACACTACCAAACACATATTTCGGCGACTATATTTTTAATGTAATACTATAAAACCAATTGATCTTTGATAAATCTATCATGTACCAAGATATACTGATGATAATTAAATCAAATAGTGATGAATAATTTAATTACTCAATTAAAACTTAATTATTTTTAACATGAAATAAATTCTTATACTTAGCAAAAGCAAAATACCAATAAAACTAGAATATAAAAGTAAAGAATTAGAGTTTTATAATAGCAAAGAACTAGACTAAAAATACAAACGACTAATATGTGCCATAAAATTTTAGAAACTTTATATAAAAATATACATATATATAGGTGTATACGGTCGAAATCGATTTCGGCCTTCGTACGACTGGTCGAGATAAGAACATAATAGACCGAGGTGAGTCTTCGTAATATCGAGATGAGATCCGAAGAAGGCACACTCGAGCTTCGAGTTTAAGGGACACATCAAATACTGAGCTCGAAGTCATTATCTAGCTCGAATCCAAATCGAACTATGATGAGAAGCGATGGAATCGAGCTTAAGAGCCAGAGGCCAACCAATACTGAGACCGAGTCAATACCGGACACCGAGTTAATATCGAGCTCAAGCCCACATCGAGCTCTAAGCCTAAAAACCGACCGATACCAAGTCCGATCAAGACCGAGCCAAGAGACAAGAGCCGTTACAGCTGTACTAAGAAAGGAAATCTCGGTGGAAATTAGGGAAAAGCTGATTTATCATGGGTTCCCCACTATGTATTTTTATTATATCCAAAATAGGATCCCTCCACTATAAGAGGGATGGTTATTATTCATGCAAGGGGCATCAAGTCATGAATACACTGTAACTCAAATACTGTTGATACATCCCCATATTAAGAGATTATCATATTGAGCTTCACACATAATTTTATTTTTGCTTGTTCATAAATCATCATCCTTTCAACTCGGTTTGTATTTTTTTCTTTATAGTCAATATTCGATATCTCTACTTACTCCTACAATTTATGTCAAGTTATACCACGTACCTTTAGAACTACGTACAAATTCAACTCTATCCATTTTTCGGATAAACTATTTGGCGCCCACTGTGGGGCTAAGGATAACAGTGGTTGTTTGGTACGAATCTCTACAAAACATACCATTTTACACTTGCTCTCGGAAGTATCTTTGATTTCAGGTTGAAAATAACGAATTCTCAATTAATGGCCTTACCTATCGATAGCGAAGCTGGCCTTCAAGATGAGAACAACAACTTAACCCCCAGGAGTGGAAGGCCACTCGTCGATACCGTTGGAGCTCGTGTCGAAGAGCCAATAGACGTCAATTCACATGCGTCCATTGAGGCGAACCAACGTTCCGACTCTAAAAACAACATTCATGGTGGAACTCGGTTTGTAGCTCGAAATACCCAAAACATTGAGGAAAACGGAATTAGCTTGCGTATGATCTTCGAGATATTGCAAGGTCAACAAGTAGCAATAGCCCAGTTGCAGAGCCAAACCCAGGCACCAACCAGTCTCGAGCCCAGTCCGCCCCAAGACGTCACCCACAAAATGGGGCCAGCTATAGTAAGGTCAAATGAGCAAGAATCAGGGACTAATCCCGAAACTGTTAAGATGTTCGAAGAACTGACCAAACGAATAGAGTCAGGAGAAAGGAGGATCGAGGAAAACGACAAAAAAGTGAAAATATATAACTCCAAGCTTGATCAGATCCCGGGGGCACCACCGATATTGAAGGGCTTAGATTCCAAAAAATTCATACAAAAGCCTTTCCCCTTGAGCGCAGCTCCTAAACCGATCCCAAAGAAGTTTTGCATGCCCGAGATTCCTAAATATAACGGAACGACCGACCCCAACGAACATTTTACCTCTTACACATCTGTCATCAAAGGGAACGATCTAGAGGACGATGAGATTAAATCTGTATTGTTGAAAATATTCGGTGAAACCCTGTCAAAGGGAGCAATGATATGGTATCATAATTTACCGTCTATGCTTGCAGATTCTTTCTTTAAAGCACATGCCGGGGCCATAAAGATCGAAACCAGGAAGTCGGACTTATTCAAGATAAGACAAAAGGATAACGAGATGTTAAGAGAATTCGTATCTCGTTTCCAAATGGAACGAATGGATCTACCACCAGTCACACATGACTGGGTTGTTCAAGCTTTCACTCAAGGTCTAAACGAACGAAGCTCGATGGCTTCACGGCGGTTGAAGCATAACTTGATCGAGTACCCAGCTATTACTTGGGCCGACGTGCACAATCGGTATCAATCCAAAATAAGAGTTGAAGACGACCAGTTGGGTTCTGGGTCCGATACTAAAAGGGACATCGACCTAGAACCAATGGCGAACAAGGATCGATATCGGCCATATAATGGAGATCATAGGGGTAGCGAACCTTCACACAACCCCGCACGAGGTGAAAAGAGAAATGATCGAGGCCAAGGGTCTCGGGGTTTGATGAATAGGAATGGGTTCGACAGGAATACCGAACCCAGGGAAGCACCTCAGTTATCGGAGTACCACTTCAGCATCGATGCATCCGCTATCGTGTCGGCTATAAGACGCATCAAAGATACTAAATGGCCTCGACCTATGCAGACCAATCCTGCCCAGAGGAATCCCAATCAAATGTGCGAATATCATGGCACTCATGGCCACATAACGGAAGATTACAAGCAATTAAGAGAGTAGGTAGCCCGATTATTCAATAAAGGGCATCTTCGAGAATTTTTAAGTGACAGGGCCAAAAATCATTTCAAAGATAGGGATTTCAACAGATGGAACGAACAAGAAGAGCCACAACACATCATCCACATGATTGTCGGTGGGATCGATACCCCTCAGGGTCCGGTACTTAAACGCACTAAGATGTCGGTTATAAGAGAAAAACGATCTCGAACTCAAGATTACGCACCCATAGGAACCCTGTCCTTTAATGATGAAGATGCAGAAGGAGTCATACAACCCCACAATGACGGACTGGTAATATCTGTACTTATGAATAAAACTAAAGTCAAACGTATGTTAATTGATCCAGGTAACTCGGCCAACATTATTAGATCGAAGGTTGTAGAGCAGCTCAGCCTGCAGAACCTGGTCGTACCCGTAACCCTAGTTCTAAACGGATTCAATATGGCATGTAAAACTACCAAAGGCGAGATAATTCTGCCAATAAACGTGGCAAGAACCATCCAAGAAACGAAGTTTCACGTAATTGAAGGAGATATGGGGTAAAACGCCCTCTTTGGAAGGCCGTGGATCCATAATATGAGAGTTGTGCCTTCGACCCTCCACCAGGTTCTGCAATTCCCAACACCGGAGGGAGTCAAAACAGTTTACGGAGAATAGCCGTCCATAAGAGAAATATTTGCCGTTGAAGAAAAAACTCCAATATCTTTACTATCATCGGCAAAAGGGTCGGGTTCGAAGGGAGAACGGAATACCAAATAGAAATCACAAACGTCAGCTCCGACCAAATTAGAGAATCGGAAGACTGACAAAGATGATGAACATGGCATCCCTCGATCCTTCGTGGTCCCCGATGATTCCGACGCTACTCAATCTACGGTCGAAGAACTGGAGCAAGTCATACTAATCGAATATCTGCCCGAACAAAAGGTATACCTGGGCATGGGGTTAGATTCCGAGCTTAGGAAAAAGCTTATTCAATTTCTTTTAGCTAACATAGACTGTTTTGCTTGGTCCCATCTTTACATGACATGGATCCCATCGGGAATCACCACTCATAAGCTAAGCTTGGACCCAAGGTTCCACCCAGTAAAATAAAAAAGAAGGCCCAGTCCGAGGTCAAACATGCCTTCATCAAAGACGAGGTAACGAAACTTCTCAAAATAGGGTCCATTCGGGAAGTAAAGTACCCCGAATGGTTAGCAAATATGGTGGTAGTCCCTAAAAAGGGGAACAAGCGTAGAATGTGTATAGATTATAAAGACCTCAACAAAGCATGCCCTAAGGATTCTTTTCCTTTGCCTAATATTGATCGTATGATCGATGCCACGGCCGGCCACGAGACTATCAGCTTTCTCGATTCCTACTCTGGGTATAACCAAATACAGATGAACCCGGAGGATCAGGAAAAAACCTCGTTTATCACTAAGTACGGGAGTTACCGTTATAACGTAATGCCATTTGGCCTAAAAAACGCTGGTGCAACCTATCAACGCCTACTAAACAGAATGTTCAAAAAATAAATAGGAAAAATAATGGAGGTTTATATTGATGACATATTAGTTAAATCACTGCGAGCAGATGTCCATTTAAATCATTCGCAAGAAACTTTGGACATACTAAGGGAGTACAATATGAAGCTCAATCCCGAAAAATATGCTTTCGGGGTTGGCTCAGGCAAGTTTCTCGGCTTCATGGTGTCCAATCGAGGAATTGAGATTAACCCCGATAAAATCAAAGCAATCGAAGACATCACAGTGGTAGATAATGTAAAGGTCATACAAAGGCTAACGGGACAGATAGCCGCCCTGGGACGATTCATTTCGAGATCCTCGGATAGGAGCCACCGACTTTTCTCTTTGCCTAAAAAGAAAAGTACTTTTTCATGGACTCCGGAATGTTAGCAGGCTTTGGAAGAGCTAAAACGGTATTTATCGAGCCCTCCATTGCTTCATACCCCGAAGGCAGACGAACAACTCTACCTGTATCTAGCTGTTTCGGAGATAGCGGTAAGTGGAGTCCTAGTTCGAGAAGAACGAGGTACGAAATTCCCTATTTCTTATATCAGTCGAACTTTAGGTGAGGCCGGGATTAGATATCCATACTTAGAAAAATTAGCGCTTGCTTTAATAAGCGCCTCTAGGAAACTAAAATCATATTTCCAGTGCCATCCGATACATATTGTGACAACTTATCCTCTACGAAATACTTTACACAAGCCTGAGCTCTCATGTCGATTGGCCAAATGGGCCATAGACATCGAGTATCCACCTCGAACCGCTATCAAATCTCAGATCTTAGCGGACTTCGTGGCTGACTTCACGCCGGCCTTGGTGCCCGAAATTGAAAAGGAATTACTGATAAAATCGGATACCTCTTCAGGAATCTGGACCCTCTTTATGGACGGAGCCTCGAACGCAAAGGGGTCCGGACTGGGCATCGTACTTAAATCGCCTACGGGTAATATAGTTAGACAATCTATTAAAATTACAAAATTGACTAACAATGAGGCCGAGTATGAGGCTGTGGTTGTAGGTCTCGAACTTGCTAGAAGCTTGGGAGCCGAGGTCTTGGAGGCTAAATGTGATTCCTTCCTCGTGGTAAATCAAGTCAACGGGACTTTTGAAGTCCGGGAAGATCAAATGTAGAGGTACTTGGATAAATTGCAAGTGACTCTACATTGATTTAAAGAATGGACTTTGTAACATGTACTTTGAGAGCAGAACAGTGAGGTCGTCGCTCTTGCAAACTTAGGGTCATCGGTCGAGGATGAAAAACTCAACTCGAGGAATGTCGTGCAACTCATGAAATTGGTAATCGAGGAAGGTCATGTTGAGATAAACTCCACTAGTGTAACATGGTATTGGAGAAACAAATATGTAGAGTACTTCAAGAACGGAAAATTTCCATCGGTTCCAAAGGAATTGAGAACTCTACGCACAAAAGTTGCACGGTTCACCTTATCCAAATGATGGAACGATGTTTAGAAGTACGTTCGATGGTCCACTGGCAATATGTTTGGGACCAGGAGATACCGAATACATCCTATGTGAGATTCACGAGGGCACTTGTGGGAATCATTCAGGTGCCGATTCATTAGTCCACACGATAATTAGAGCAGGATATTATTGGATCGATATGGATAAAGATACACGGGAGTTCGTTCGGTAATGTGACAAATGTCAAAGACATGCACCCATGATTCATCAACCCGGAGAACTTCTCCACTCGGTCCTAGCTCCTTGGACTTTCATGAAATGGGGAATGGACATCGTTGTCCCTCTCCCATCGGCCCCAGGTAAGGCTTAGTTTATTTTGTTTATGACTGATTATTTCTCTAAATAGGTTGAAGCACAGGCTTTCGAGAAAATCAGAGAAAAGGAGGTGATAGACTTCATTTAGGACCACATCATATGTCGGTTTAGGATGCCATCCAAAATTGTATGTGACAATGGAAAGAAATTCATCGGAAGCAAAGTAACCAAATTTCTCGAAGATCACAAAATCAAAAGGATCCAATCAACACCTTATCATCCCAGCGGAAACGGACAGGCCGAATCGACCAACAAAACCATCATCCAAAATCTTAAGAAAAGATTAACTGACGCTAAAGGAAAAGGAGAGAAATACTATCTGAAGTCCTATGGGCTTACCACACAACATCAAAATCGAGCACCGGGGGGACACCATTCTCGTTGGTTTATGGCGCCGAAGCTCTTATCCCGGTTGAGGTCGGGGAACCCAGCATCAGGTTTCGATATGCAACAAATGAGTCGAATAAAGAGATGATGAACACGAGCCTAGAATTATTGGAAGAAAAACGAGAAGCAGCTCCCATCCGATTAGTCGCACAAAAACAGCGGATCAAAAGGTATTATAATCGAAGAACCAATCTTCGATATTTTAAAATCGGGGACTTAGTGCTAAGGAAAGTTGCCCCCAACACCCAAAATTCAAATGAAGGAAAACTGGGTCTGAACTAGGAAGGACCGTATCAGATTCTTGAAATCGTCGGAAAAGGATCCTTACAAGCTCGGTGTAATAAACGACAAATAACTACCAAGCAATTGGAATGTGTCGCACCTAATACGATACTACTGCTAAGGTATGACCCTCCTATGTTCATTTATTTCTCTAAATTAGCCCTTGCAGGTGTTCGATCAATAACATGGATGGGCTATTCAACTCGAAGCCTTTAGGCCTAAAAGCACGCGTTGCACTCTTTTTTCCTTAGACCGATTTTTGTCCCAAATGGTTTTTTCGGCAATATTTTTAATGAGGCAACCATTGATCGTGCTAACTTAGAACAATTCAATAGTATTGGGGGCCTCTTTAAAATCAACCTCGAATACTGGGGGGCATTACCCTCGAATATATCAAGTTCGATTATCAAGTTCGAAGCAAGAAAGTCACCTTATGACAACATGGTTTCGATAGGAAAAATTGTAAGAGCCAAATGGTCAAAACGAACCATGTTCATGTAGTTTGCTCGATCCCTGGTACAGAACATAAACACATGTATAATGACATAAAGAGAATTTTTTACCGATATCTCATATCTCAGAATCCATTCTCTATTTTATGATCTATTATGCAAACAGGCTTAAGGGTCGACCATTACCCTATAAATCGGGGACTGCCAACCGAAAAATCAACGAGATCAAGTCTCACTGAGCCTACGGGCTAATCTTATTTTGAGTGCGAGCAATCACTCACTCGACTACTAAACCTACGAGCTACTCTTATTTCGAGTTCGAGCAATCACTCACTCGACTACTAAGCCTAAGGGCTACTCTTACCTCGAGTTCAAGCAAACACTCACGCGGCTACTAAGCCTAAGGGCTACTCTGACTTCGAGTTCGAGCAAATCACTCACTCGACCACTAAGCCTAAGGGATATCCTTACTTCGAATTCGAGCAATCATTCACTCGACTAATAAGCCTAAGGGCTACCCTTACTTCGAGTTCGAGCAATCACTCACTCGACTACTAAGACTAAGGGCTACCTTACTTCGAGTTTGAGCAATCACTCGACCATAAAACCTAAGGGCTACCTTACTTCGAGTCTGAGCAATCACTCAACCATAAAGCGTAAGGGCTATCCTTACTTTGAGTATGAGCAATCACTCAACCACAAATCCTAAGGGCTATTCTTACTTCGAGTCTGAGCAAGCACTTACTCGGTTATAAAGACCATAAGGTCCGAATTTGATAAAATTGCGCAAAGCCTCAAACTTATGAAAACTTTCATAAGGCATGAATGTAACAAAATCTTCACAAGGTAGAAAATAAAACAGAGACAAGTCGGGGAGAGAAAAGTTCTTTATATATATATATATATATATACAAAAGTGTTTACAATGCCCGAACAGGACCCTACACAAAAATCCAAAATGGAAAAAACCCTAAGTTTCCTGGTTATATCCGGGGGTGGTCTCTTCTACATCGGGCTCCTCCCCGCTCTCGGACCCACTCTTGCTCCCATCATCATCATCATCGGAAGCCAAGGCTCCAGCATCGGCTTCAAGATCTTTAGCCCTTTTTATCTCTTCGGTAAGATAAAAACCTCGAGCATGGATCTCCTCGAGGGTTTCCCTCCGAGATTGGCATCAGGCTAGTTCATCAATCCAATGTGCTCGAGTTTGAGTGGTCTCGGCTGCCTCTCTCGCTTGAATCTGAGCGGCTTCAACATCGGCCCGATAGACGGCCACGAATGCATCTGCATCGGCCTGTGCTTTTTCTGCTTCAGCTTTGGCTTTAGAAAGTTCGAAAGCCAACCCAGCCTCGAGCTCCTCTATTTTCCTTGTTTGAATCGAGCTCCTCTATTTTATGCCTTGAAGTTGACTTTCGGCCGATAATAATTGGGCTCGAGCAGTTTCTTTTTCTGCAGCAAGGCGGTCCATGCCATCTTTCTACCCCAAGGTCTCCTCCCTTATCGTATCAACCTCCTCACGAAGTAGCCCGATTACCTCAAGTTTCTGCTGCAACCGTGAGATCGAAATATTAGCCGTCGTTCCAGAATCGAGCCCGTGAGTTTTTAAGATTATCATTACCTACTCAGTCAGGTCGGTTTAGTCTTGATGACCCTTGGCCAACTCGGCTCGGAGCTCCCTGATTTCCTCTTCCCTTTGCCCGTAGAGGAGTTTAAGGGCGTTTCTCTCTTCAGAGACCCTTCGGAGGTCGGCCTCGTACTGACTCAGCTCAGCTCGAAATCGAGAACATGCTTCTCGATGAACCATTGAGGCCTACGAAGAAAGAAGAAAAGAAATTAGAAAATAAAAATAAACATAAAGGTGGTACCAACGAAGGGAGTTAGAGCTTACCCGATTCAGAGCTTGTTGCACTTCATAGAAAAGGCCCGACACATCACTAGGGCCAACAACATCCTCGACACCAGTAAACAAATCACTGAAGGGGTCCTCCCCTTCGTGAGACCGGCCTACCTTGAGGGTCCCCAAATCTTGAGCTTCCTGAATCGCCCCTTCGGAAAAAGCGAGGAGAGTAGGCGAGTCTCTGATTACTATTGCCCCAAGTGAGTCGCTTGGGGCGTTCTCTTCTGTTTGGAGATGTTCAGGGCCGGCCCCTTCAGATATATGCACCGTTTGTTGACTTCGATGGGAGGCATCCTCGATCTCCAGCAACTCGGGGACTTTGCCCCAACCCTTCTCCGATATCCCCTCGGTTCGAGGCAGAGGCTCATTAATCACCATCGATCCAGCTGCCTTTGGGGCATCGGTGTTTTTCTTCACTCGGGCCACCAGTACAAGCCCGTCGTCTTCTTCTTATTCCCCGTCTTCATCCCTTAGACGCCGAACTGATTCTTCGGTCAAAGGGATGGTATTCTTCCTCGGCTTACGAGTCGCCTTTGTCTTAGGTTGTGGATCCTCGAAAGTAGAGGCCCTTTTTCTCTTATGGTCCTTCGCCGGTTTTGGGACCGGGGCCGGCGTCTCTTCCTCACCATATGGGCCCCTCAAAACTGCATCTTTGCCGAGGCCTACACACAAGAAAATTGGTTAAGTATGTGGAAAACATTTCATTCGAACTATCCAAGATATGAGAAAAAAAGCTTACCATGATTTTTGGCCTCCCATAGACTCTTTGACAAATCACGCCACGAGCGCTCGGCGTATGTAGAGGTCGAAGCCAGGTCCCGTACCCAACTCTTAAGGTTAGGAACTGCACCGGACATCCAAGAAAATGCTGCATCGCAAAAGAGGATATCGGTGAGAAAGAAACGAAGGGGCAAAACAATAGGAGATAACAACAGAATTACACTTACGCTTCATGTTACATTCCTCGGGAAAAGGCATCTTCTCAGCCAGAATTAGGTCCGAAGTCTTCACTGGAACGAACTTTCCCATCCAGCCTCAATCCTTGTCCTCGTCTATGCTCGAGAACAGCACCTTGGTAGCCCGATGCTGGAGTTTTATTAACCTACCTCGAAAGAGGCGGGGGCTGTACAGTCTAATAAGGTGGTCGAGGGTGAAAGGCATCCCCTCGATTTTGTTCACAAAAAAAGCGAATCATAATAACGATCCGCCAAAAATAAGGATGGATTTGGCCTAGGGTTATTTGGTATTGACGGCAAAAATCGATGACAACAGGGTCGAGGGGGCCTAACGTGAAAGGATAGGTATACCCGCTTAAAAATCCTTTCACATGAATAGCAATATCTTCCTTGGAAGCCGAGATTATCACTTCTTTGTTCTCCCAGTTGCAATCTTTCCTTATTTGTTCAAGATGCCTCTCGGTTATCGAGCACATATACCTCGATACTGGCTCGCATCGACCGGGAACCGACGAGCCTTTGTCGATCTTAAAATTAGAGGTAAGAACACATGCCCCGGGAACACACTCCTCAGGCCGTGGCTATACCGGTGTTTTGTCGGCAGCAGGCTGTGAAAAAAGAAGCTTTTTCTTTTTGAGGAACAATTTTAGATGTTTTCGCCATTCTGGATTAAAAGATCGTAAATAGAAAGAAATGACAAAGGTTTTGTTTTTTTTAAAAAGAGAGATTTTGCAGCGAAAATCACAGAAGAAAGATTTTGCAGTAAAAATCACAGATTTATAGATGAACTCAGAAGGTGCGAGAAAAAACTTGAAAAATTTGGAGATTGAAGATGTAAAAGTGATAAATGGTAAAAAAAATGGGCTATTTATAGATTGAGCAATGGCGGTGCAATATCAGCAATGGCCGACCATCGTCTGACACGCATTAAATGCCTTGGTAAACTGAACCGACGGGACAGCTATCACGCATATCATGGTCGGTGGCGCAAACGTCAGTGTATATCTAATAGCTCCGTTGAAAAATCACGTCGTTTCTCGCCACATTCTTCCCGAGAAATGAGGGGACTATCTATATACGATCAAAACTGATTTCAACCTTCGTACGACTGGTCAAGATGAGAACATAATGGACCGAAGAGAATTTTTATAATATCGAGATGAGATCCGAAGAAGGCACAAACGAGCTTTGAGTATTAGGGATAGATCAAATACCGAGGTAAAAGTCATTATCGAGCTCGAATCCAAATCGAACTATGATGAGAAGCGATGGAATTGAGCTTAAGAGCCAGAGGCCAACCCGAGTCAATACCGGACCCCGAGTTAATATCGAGCTCGAGCCCACATCGAGCTCTAAGCCTGGAAACCGACCGATACCAAGTCCGATCATGATCGAGCCAAGAGACAAGAGCCGTTACAGCTGCACTAAGAAAGGCAATCTCGGCGGAAATTAGGAAAAAACTGATTTATCATGGGTTCCCTACTATGTATTTTTTATTATATCCAAAGTAGGATCCCTCCACTATAAGAGGGATGATTATTATTCCTGCAAGGGGGCATCAAGTCATGAATACACTGCAACTCAAATATTGTTGATACATCCCCATATTAAGAGATTATCCTTTTGAACTTCACACATAATTTCATTTTTGCTTGTTCATAAATCATGTTCTTTTCAACTCGCTTTGTATCTTTTTGTTTATAGTCAATATTCGATATCTCTACTTACTCCTACGATTTGTGTCAAGTTATACCACATACCCTTAGAACTGCATACAAATTCAACTCTATCCGTTTTTCGGGTAAAAATAGGTTTAATAATAAATTTAAATAACTACTTCTACAGTCGATTTGGTTCGTGTTTTTTTAATTATTATTTTTTGATTAAAACCAAAAGCCAACCAAATTTGATCGGTTTTTAAAATTCAAAACCAAAACCAAATCAAACCTAAAAAGTATCGGTTTTTTTGGTCGATTTGATTTGGTTTTTGATTTGGTTCGATTTTTCGGATTTTTACGAACACGGGCCCACAACAGTTGGCACAATATTATTTACTACATGATAATTATTCTTACATTATAATTTACCTAAACGATTCTTATGTTATGATTTTTGCATGATTACACGGTGAATCAAACAAGGAATATAAATTGTTCTCTCTTTTCTTTCGTTTTTTGTTAAAAGCGATATACTTGTTTGATATTACAAGACAGTGAAAATTACTCAATAGAGCAAAAATGTAAAGAAATCCGACGAAGTTTATTGATTCGCAGAAGAGTGCCTGTCATCATTTCATGTTGTTTGAGATTGTACTGATTATTAATATAGGAAAAGTGGTACCAATTACCAAATGGTTGAAAATGTACAACTTGGGTCTTGTAAATATAAATTTGTAAACCATATATATATATATTGGCTACTTTTTGATACGTACGTGTGCTTCAGCTTTTCCTCTCTCTCTTTTTTTTTTTTAACATATCAATTCTAGATTCCTAGTACATGACCAAATCTTCAGTTAGGCACTTAAGTTCCATAGTCTATTAAATAGTTCATGTTGTTCGTGATTTTACCGGGTCACGATATCAGTCCCGTTTAGGATTAAAAAAAATTGTTTGCTTGTTAATTCAGGTCCACATATATCTATGGACTAAATAATGGACATCCCACGCATTACGAAATATTAGGATTATAACCTTGTCAAATTCAATAAAATCAAGTGGGAATAGTTCCTTTTTGCATGGTAGTAATTGGTAAAAAACTTGAAACCATATCTTCCCTTCCATTGGTTAACTTTGCGGTTTTTCCATGGCATCCACTAGTCCTTTTTGTGAGTAATCCTGTAGATTCCATGCCCAAAACCATATCTTTGCTTAAGCTTTTTAGTATTTAACAAGTCCCCATTTGCTTGGACCAAGTGTTTGCTTTTTTCTATACTTTGATTTTGATTGATACCTTTCATGTCTATCTTTAATATGATCTTTAGCCGTAAAGTAACAATTTAAAGGACAAATCAACTTCTTTGTATATACTATCATGAGCTTTGGTTTTGTTGAAGACAGACAGATCGAGGAAACTATGGTTGTCAACATCATATGTAATTATTAATTAATGAGAAGTAATGACAACATGTTATAGAAAACTTGAATCAACAATATAAAATATATTTCCTTTTTATTTCTCCTAGTGTCTGCCACTACGTGTCAAATTTTGTAAGTAATCATATAGATTCCTAGTACAACAAAATCTTAGTGTTTAGCTGGTTCCCATTTAGTTGAGAGTACCTTTAATTTCTAGTTTTGAGTTGATTTCTGGATTAAGATAGAATACTCAAGTGGCTAGTAATTAATAAGCAACAACGTTGGCTTTAGAGCGAATAGAGCATGAAATGCTATAGGTCGATATTGAACCGTTTAGGTGCAAGTTTTGCTTCAGCGGTTTAGAGATAAGTAAGAACAATTTACCAGCAAGACAACTAAGGTGGTGAATTTCACTTTTTTGGGGCTGATTTTACTGTTTAGACTATTTCACAACATTATATAGCAAAGTAGGGCAGCCCGGCGCACAAAATATTTTATATTTATGCACGGTCCGGGGAATGGTCGCACCCCAATTTAAAGGGCTATAATATAGGCAATCTATCCTGATGCAAGCATTAGTGGCTGATTGATCTATAACTGCTTGTACTGTTAGTCGGAACTGATATGTAATTATTAATGGAGAAATACCGACAATTGTTTCCAATACCACTTGCAGTTCTAAAACGTATCATCCAATTACTATGTGACCTTTTCTCCAGTGTGCTTATTTGCTATTTCCACTTCAAATTTTCTGTAAAGGCAAGCAACTCCATGGTTCTGAAAGGTTCATATGTCATATGTAAATAAAAAGTGAACTAGTAGAAATTAAGATTTAGTTACAAGAATATTACGTGGAAGAAAAAGCAACTTTACACTTTTATTACAAAGAGAAAGGAGTTGTGTCCGCTCTTTTACTTTCCCAGTTTCCCTACTCAGGAGCCATTGTCAGTCAAAATCTTTTAAGAAAAATCACCAGAAAAATCACTATTATGTCACCTATATAAATTACCAGAAAACCATTGTCATAATCTGTTGGTAGAAAATATTACACTTGTCCCTCGTTAAATGTGTAAGGATTTCCAAAAGGGCTGTCACACCCCTTTTTTCATCTCACTAACCCTCTTTAAAATAAATAATAAAGTGGTCTTTAAGCCCAAAGGGTTTTCAATCATGAAAGTGACAAAGATTGTGTTTCAAAAGATTTTTTAGAGTCGTCAGGTTTAGTTTCGGTGTGCCAGGCCACCGTTTAAAAATAATTTTTCTTTCAAAATACATTTGACTCTAAAAATGACTGCACCAGAAATTCTAGATAAGGGAGTTCATTTGACTCGAGAAGAAGGTATTAGGCCTTCCCTGAATCAGTACGGTTGCATACTTGTGGAGAAAAACGACAGATTAGTTTTGTGGTTTACATGATCTTTGAGTTGAATTAATGGTGATGAAGAGATATTCAAAATGGAGTAGTGATCGGTGGAGTGCGGGAGCTCCTCTGTTTCTCTATTTCGTTGTCCTTACCTCTCTCAATTCCCCACCCTTTCTCGTTTCTCTATCGATGGGTGTGTGTGAATTCCTTTTCGCTCCAGTGATGGAGATAGGTCCGATTTCTTTTTGTTCCCCTCAATTCTTTTGTGCCGTTCTCTCCCCTTAGCTCTCATTTATCTCTCTCTGTGCAGCTGCCTAGGGTCCTTAGGGCATTTTCAACTTTTAACGTGAGACAACTTATTCCAACTATTTTTTTATTTTTTTTCCAAAGATAATATTTTTTTTTATATTCTTCTCTCTTTTTTATATTATATTATTATCTTTCATTTTAATTTTATTTTTTAATTTTCATTAAACAAATTCCATCTTTTATTGAAATATGATCGTAAAATTATGTCCATGGATGTGGATTCTGTTTTGGATCCAGTTCGTCGTGAATATTTGCGGCAAGAACAACAACAAATAATGTATAAAAGAAGTCAACAATCACAACCGTCACAACCACAACAATCATCTGCCCCATTCACTTAGTACTATAATAATTTTGGTGTATTTGAAAACGACATGTCTCGCTACTAAATTATTATGTTATTTAACGTAGTTTCAATTTTTAATGTATTTTCAATTTTAATGTATTTCTAATTTTAATGTATTTTCAATTTTAATGTATTTTAATTTAATGTATTTTTAATTTTAATGTATTTTCAATTTTAGCAACATTTTTATATTTGCACCTTTCATTTTTTGTGATGGTTATATCTTTTTCATACAATTATAACTCATAATAAAATTAACTACCCATTTTACATTAAAAAAAAATAGATGCACGATAATTAATTTTTTAAAATTATACATTAAAGTTAAGATGAAAAATTAATTAGGTAAATATATTATATAAACATAATTAAGTATATATAAAAAGATAAATTAAAAGATTAAATAATAAAAATAATAATATTTTAATGGAAAATAGTAAATGGGGAGATGAATAGTGTGTCGCCAAATTTGGGGAGACACTATTCACTCCACATTTTGGGGACAAAAATGGGAGAAGGTTTGGAGTGAAAATTCCTCACTTTTTGTCCCCAAAAATGGAAAAATCCCCATTTTTGGGACAAGGTTGAAGTTGCTCTTAGGGTTAGAAAAGGTTATAATTAGAATTTTATATGGGTGTGGGAAAATAACAAGAGTCATTGGATAGAGAGAATAGAGAGCTAGGATTAAAGAGTGTGTTGGGGCGGGTCACCTAACCGGGTCGCGGGTCTGGCAGGTGGATTGGATAAGTGGCTTGTATCAGGTTGGTTGAATTGGGCTTGAAAGGACACGGACATCCTAAAATTGAAATAAGACAATACCAGCCCAAGAGTCTTAATCTTCCTTCTAAAAATAATATAAAACCTATACTATAAATACAAAACTAATTCTAATTAATTAAAATAAATAATATTATATTGTGAAACTATTTTTGGTAGTTTCTAAGATTATATAAAAATAAAAGTAGAGGAAACTAAATAAAAATCCTAGTAAAATAGTATGACTACGAAAATATTAATGAAACTATTTTTTTGTATTTTTAAAATTTATGTTTTGAAATTAAAATAAAATAAACTAAAATTGTATAATAAATCAAGTAACTATTTTAAAAATATTAAAATACTAAAACTAACTTTAAAATTTATGCGGGTCAAAATTTACGTGCTTACAAGGTCTATAATATTGCTATAGCTCAATAATGCACCCTATTTATTATAAACCAAAACACTTTAAAAATATTATTATTATAGGCACTTTTTATTTTTTCTAGCAAAGTACAAATATATACAACTAATCTCTCAACTTTTTCCTTAATCCTCTCTCTATTTTCCCTCAACTCTCTCATTTTTCCCCATCTCTTCGCCCCAAATCTCTCCTTATTCGGTTGAGTTAGCATCTGCATCTTCTTTCTCTTCCTCGCTAAAAGAGCAAATATCTTTTTTTTCTACTTGTATTATCCCTCATATTCTACAATATTATTGTTTATTCTTTTGGGTGATTATCGTAAGGACGCCGTCCAGATCTGACGTTAGATTGTTAGATCTAGATTTCCAGATCGGCAACGTTAGATCTAGCTGATCTAGGCGGTGGTGGCGACTTCGTGATTTCAGATCTGGTTGTGGGTGGTGATGGGTCTGGTTCGACGGTTGTGATTTGCGAAGACAAAGGAGGGTGGTGTTGTGTGGAGATGACAGAGGGTGGTGATTTGCTTGGCCAGAAGACGTCATTTCCGGTGAAATTTCTCTTCTTCTTTGCTATTGAGTCACATAAAAAAATACAAATATATTATATTCTGTATAAATACACTCATATATGAGTGTATTCTGTATTTTTCATTGCAAATACATTTTATTATTGTATTTTTGCATGTATTTATGTATCTTGAAGGTTATTTTTTGTGGCAGATCCCTGTATTTTTCGAAATTTTGTTATTTGAATACGACCGAATTAAGTACAGTGTAAAATCAACTACAAATGGATACAGTGAATTGAATACAATCGAATATCACTATTTTTGTGATTTTTTGTTATTTGAATACAATGTAAAATAATTAAGAATGAATATAGCCGAATTGAATATAGTGTATACAAGTGAATTGAATAGAGCGGAATACACCATATTTCTTAATTTTTTGTTATTTGAATATAATTGAATTCAATACGGTGAAATTAAATACAATGTAAAATATATATAAAAAAATATATCCGACTTGACTACAATATATACAGCCGAATTGAATACAGCGATATACATCACATGGAAAGCAATTAGTAGCTACGAAATATAATTAGCTAAATTATAGTTACACCCAACAATAAGCCTTCAAACAATAGCCATTTCTAAAAGTTACCCTATAATATTCTGTGCCCTTTCGCACATAGTAGTAATTTTGTTTTGAATTAAATGTTCATATTCTTTCACGTGATATTGGAGGGGGATTTGCATCTATACCAGTTTTTGGGTCACAATTTAACTTATACCCGCTTTGTAAAAAAATTACAAGCGTACCCACTTTTCGGATAACTTCAGACATACGGGGCCTGAAGTATCAAGAATTTATGTCTGAAGTTTGAACTTCAGAATTTTTTGCCTGAAGTGTGACCTTAACAAAGTAAAACTTCAGATATTTTCGTCTGAAGTTTGGCCTGACTTGCAAAAGCAATCAAACAAACTTTAGTTCGTAGTGCAAATTTCAGATAAATTAATCTGAAGNNCCCTGCAGTCCCAAACTTCAGTTGATGCTTCTTCGAGTTTTGACAATAAACTCTTATTTTATTATTTACGTACTTTGTGTTAGGGTGCAAACTTCAGACAAATTAGTCTGAAGTTCTTCAGTTTGTAGTGCAAACTTCAGACAAAATCAGCTTGTTATATTTGAACTTCAAATAATTGTTTCTGGTATGATAGTTGCAAACTTCAGACAAAATTTAACCTGGTAATGTCTGAAGTTTGTCCCTGCAGTCCCAAACTTCAGTTGATGCTTCTTCGAGTTTTGACAATAAACTCTTGTTTTATTATTTACGTACTTTGTGTTGGGATGTATTAATGTTTGAGAGGCAGTGGCGAGTCTTTCTTTCTTCTTGATTTGTCGCTTTGTTCAATTTCCAGAAACGATAACATATGCAACTTACAGGATAACATGTTTGAGAGAGAAAAGAAGAAGAAGAGGAAGAAAGGAGCGCATAGATCGCAGGATCTGAAATTGTCAAAATTAGGGTATAAATTAAATACTTTTAAAAATATGAGTATATGTTAAATGATGATGATCAAATAGGGCACATTGGAACCAAACTTTAGTGAGTCCATTTGTGCAACCAATATATCTCTTCATAATATATTCTCAATTCAGACCAACGAGTTGCTCTAGGCTGATTTCTCCCTCTCAGTTTAGTCCATTAAGTCATCAACATTGCCTTAGGCTCACTCATTATTTAGTTAAGCCTAACTTTTTTCACGATATTCAAGATGGCAAAGAAAAAACCAAATCCACGTGTAAAGACTATAACCAAAGTTACATGTGTGAGAGTATGTTAGAGAATAATGATATATGTTTTCTTCATTATATTGGTTATGCAACGATTTCCAGGGGATTTTTATAATGTCATGCAATACTTCTTAAATAGCCTTAAGGTTGTGGTTAGATACCCAGATTTTCACATCTGTTTCGTCCAACACGATATATAGTTGTGACAATCTGATATGTCATTTTGCGTACTAACCCTTATTTCAGTATTTCGAGACCTCTATGAGCTTCATTTGATGTTTCTTGATTTGTATGCATGATCCTTATTTATTTTTTTCCAGAAAGTTTTAATGTAAAAATTTGAAGGAAATGTGATTTATGTCTTTAAAAATAATTTGAGTTATTTACGGTCAATATTTCGGGTAAACGATCCCAGATCAGTATTTTGACAATTCCGGTAGGCTCGTGTTGTGATTTTGGACTTGGGCGTATGCCCGAAATTGAATTCGGAAGTTCCTAGGTTGATTTGACTTGTTTTACCGAAGGTTAACAATTTGAATGTTTGGAAATCTCTTAGGTTTGACCGTAGGTTGACTTTACAGTAATCAGATTTAGATTTTAGTTTTGGGACTTGGAATAGGTCTGTTTTGCTATTTGAAACTTTTCTGCATAATTTAGTACAGTTCCGAGTTGGTTTGATAGGAATCAGACGCTTGGTTGTGTTTCTAGCTACTCTTGAGTTTCCTTTCGAATTTCATGTGTTTTGATGTCTGATTTGTGGTTGCGGATATTAATTTGATATTTTGCACGTGCGAGCGAGTTCGTATGATGTTATTACACTTGTGTGCATGTTCAGTTTAGAGCCCTAAGGGCTTGGGTAAGTTTCGGATAGGCTTCGCACCATTTTTGGACTTAAGAACTGCTGGTTTTTTTTTCTTATGGTGTCTTGTACTTCCTCGCGATCGCGAAAGGGAAACTTGGGTTGGGGGCTGGTTACTCTTCACGAACGCGAGAAGTAGGTCGCGAACGTGAAGCATTTGGGAGGCTTACCCTCCGAGAATGCGATTGACCCCTCGCGGACGCGATGCTTTGGGGAGATCTGGGGGAAGACAAGTGGTCCTTCTTCGCGAACGTGACCAACGGGTCGCGAAAATGAAATTGAAAAAAGTCAATCAAAAATCGAGATTCGGAACAAAACCCCATTACCCATTCACCTCCGATCCTGGTTATATGATTTGTTTAGAAATTCGACCTCAATTGAGGTCTAAATCTCAATTTTGCAAAGTCCCTAATTTCTACCATGAAATTCATAGATTAAAGGTTAAAATCAATGGATGATTATGGAAATACATCAAAACTAGTTAAAAATCACTAAGCAATGAAGAGGGAATAAAAATCTCTTCAAACTCCTCTCTAGGCTGAGCTCTATCATTCAAAAATAGGGTCGAATAAAAGAATTCTGACTTTTAGCTTTTAAATAGTTGGGCATCAGGTATTCTTCGCGTTCGCGAAGCACTTGATGCGTCCGCGAAGAGCTGTGGCCAATTGGTCTTCGTGTTCGCGAAGTCCCTCTCGCGTTCGGGAAAGGCATCCCCTAGCCAAGACTCCACGTTCACGACCCGTTAGTCGCGTTCGCGAAGAAGGGCCACTTGTCTTTCCGAGATCTCTCCAAAGTATTGCGTTCGCAAAGGCATCACCCAATCAAGCCTCCGGATCGAATCTTTTTCACTCGTGGGTAGTTTCTAAAGCTTATTTTGAATTATTTGAATTATATTTGGCTATATTTTATTTGTTTGGAGGCTAATTTTAAAGGAAAAGCCGTGGTTGAGCATTGATTTGGTCGCGAAAAGAAGTAATTATTTTGGTTAACCTTGACTTGAGAAAATTGGGACTTGATTGGTTTATTTGCTACTTGATTTATGTGTGGGAAAGGCGTACATACAAGGTGACGAGTGCATATGCATAGTCACGAGTTAAGCACGCGGATGGGATATTTATTATTTTTTTCGATTATTTCATGCCTTCATTTAATTCAAGTTACTCATTGTTAAATGGTTTAATTGTTAATTGCATTTACATGTTACCCTCATGCCTTTATCCATTACATGCCTAATTGCTAATTATTTTCATATATTCGTATCTTTATTTATTAACTGTCATTAATTGCTATTTGACCTTGTGTGCTATTAGATAACTACTTTTATCCTCTTTGTGACTTTATTTGTGCAGTTCTTTTATTATATTTTATTTGGATTATGTCGTAGTTGATTGTAGATGTTCATTTATATTATTATTGTGTGGGATCGGGTTGCGTGTTGCAATATTTATTGATATTATTGTGTAGGATCGGGTTGCACGCCGCAACGGATATTGGTATTACTGTTTGGGACCAGGTTGCGCACTGCAACGTTATTTGTATATTTATATTTATATTTATATTTATATTTTGGATCGAATTGCGTGCCGCAACGAAGAAGGTCTTATTATTTATATATTTATGGATCGGGTTGCGCGCTGCAACTGAGAAAATATATTTAACTGTTTTTGAGCTGTTATTTTTTGTATCCGGATTGTATTGAGAAAATTGAGTTTTGATGTTATTCTGGGGACCTCTGTTATGTAATTTTTGTTCCAGTTTTCATGTTATATTTATTTTCTCTATTTTGTTGTTATTTCATTATATCCGTTTAGGTTTTTAGTGAGTTCCTTCTTATAGCCTCCTCACTATTTCGTCGAGGTTAGACTTGACACTTACAGTGGAGTCGGTTGGACTCATGCTACACTTCTTCACTTCTTGTGCAGATTCTGGTGTTGGTCACATCAGCAGTTAGAGGAGGCTTGCTCGGATTAGCTGATCATGGAGACTTGAGGTATAGTTGCACGGCGTCTGCAACCCTAAAGTCTCATTCCCTATCTAGTTTTACTGTTTATTTTCGTTTCAAACAGTTTTACTTTCATTCAGACTTTGATTGTATTTGTAGCACTGTTAGAATGTTCATGTACTTGTGACACTAGATTTCGAGGTTTGATTAGTTAGCATTTGGAATTATTATATCTGTTTTTTAATAGAAAAACTCTAACTCTACAGTTTTATTTCTTATTAAATTGCTTTAAAAATGATTAATTGTGTACTAATATTAGCTTGCCTAACAAATGAACGTTAGATGCCATCACCACCCAGAGATTTGGATTGCAGGTCGTAACAATAGTTAAATCTAGTGATCCAATTTTTTTTATCTTCCCTCTTTAGACTTCAAGTACTACTTCTCATTATCTAAATTATTTGCTGACGCTTCCTAATCTCTAGCTAATTCCATTAATCGTTGTAGAATCAGAGACGAAGTTGTTCCCGAAAACATCTTTCCTATTCAAATTTAGATTGACCAGCAGACCCCCTTCTTCCATGTGTAATTAACCTAATAATTATATAATATAGTAATTATAATGGCATATTTGTTTGCTACATTGTGATTACAATGTAATTTCTAAGCTTGCACCGGGTTTTAAAGCTGATATATGAACTTTTGATTTTTCTATTTTAGCACCACAACTCAATCGATTATTTATAAGTAAACATCTTTGATTTTTTACTATGCTTATGTGGCAGTAGCACAGATGACGTGGTCAAAGTGGGTGCTAATCACGCAGAAAAAGTGCATCGTTCACTGTATTTAAAAATATTAAATAAGAAAAAGGAAAAGCAAATAAAAGACAAACAAATAAAAAATAAAAAAAAATCATAAATTCTAAATCCCTCCTGTAACTAGGGCTGCTTATTGGGCGGATCGGGCAGATATTTATACTTAACGGTTTGGCTTATCGGTTATCGGCTTGTAAATGTACTAATCCGCTAGCCAACCGATAAGATATTAGGCGAATTAGTATCGGTTTAGTGGTTATCATGCGATTTATCGACTAAACCAAATAGACAATAAATCTTATATCACTTGACACTTCAGCAGTTTAAATAGTAACTGAGCGCCACCCAAAAGATCAGAGAAGCTACTCTCAAAGTTTTCTGATTTATGTGAGTTTGGTTTTGATTATTCAAAGGGTGATTTGTGGTCTCCTCCAATTCAAAGAAGTCATGTGCTGATGAACTCACCACCTGCTCAAATTCTTTCGCGCAGAAAAATGGTTGCTAAGTTAAATAAACTAATAAAGTCACGAAAGACAGTATAGAAGAAGGCTTTGCTTCAATATATCAATCTTCTTTCCCTTCTCTACTTTATGGAATTATTTTGATCTTTTGAGAAATAAAATTTTCATGTGCATATACTTATTTATATTTATATTTAAAAATATAAATATAATAATTTTTAACGGGTTAACGGTTTATCCGATAAGGATATTGAGTAATTCGCCCCCAAATCGATAAGCCGTTAAATATAAAATATGAATCCGTTCATCAACCGTTAAACCGATAAGCCGTTACCAATAAGCTATTTTTTCGTTTCGGTTTTGAACAGTCTTACCTGTAACCCCCTTTCTTATCTTCTCCCTCCCCTCCC